>PVKV010034606.1:0-17502 GCA_004027835.1 Alouatta palliata | reverse complement strand
TCCATCTCCTTACACTGCCTCCCAAACTCCATCTCCTTACACTGCCTTCCAAATTCCATCTCCTTACACAGCCTCCCAAACTCTGTCTCCTTACACTGCCTCCCAACCTCCATTTCCTTACACAGCCTCCCAAACTCCAACTCCTTCCACTGCCTCTGAAGCTCCAGCTTCCCACAGCGAGTACACAACGCCTCCATCTCCTTACAGTACCTCCCAAACTCCAACTACTAACGCTGTCTCCCAAACTCCATCTCCTTACATTGCCTCCCAAACTCCATCTCCTTTCCTTGCCTACCAAACTCCAGCTTCCCATAGCAAGGCCAGGAAGGAGGGTGGAGCCCAGCCAGCTGCAGGCTCCAGCATAACATTGCAGGTTTGCAGGATTCTGGCACAGAGCTTCTCATTGTGACCTAGGGCAGGGCTGCCATCCCCTGGGATTGCGCAGAACAGTCAGGGACCTACCCAGATGCTCACACTGACTCCCGTGGACAGACCCCACCTGATACCCACGTCTGTGTGCCTGTCACTCATTCCGCCCACCCCGCCCTGAGTCCCGACAGAGGGACTGAAACAGCACCTGCAGGAACAGCATGAGGACAGCATTTATTCGGCACTCCTGCACCAGGCACTATGGTAAGTGCCCCCACTGATCTTGCTGCATCCTTGAAACCCCTGAGGTCAGCTCAATGACTTCAGCCATTTTGCAGAAAAGAAGGCTGAGGTTTGAAGAGGTTTATAAGCCCAGGAAGTAGTCTGGTCAGGATTCCAATGGGTGTTCTGCTCACTGGAGCACCTGGTACACTGTGGGGCTCCATGAAGTTTTGTCGAGTGAATAAATGTTGCCTAGCTTCCAATCTATGCTACTTAACCATGCAAAACTCTGTTCTAGCTTCAGTTGGTTGTATCTTTAAAAAATAAGCATCATTTTAGTTTATTTTAGAGTCCCATCTATCTCTTTAACGGAAGTATACTAAATAGAAGTTTTTGAGCCACCTCTTCCAAAAACTTGTTAAATGTTTTTTCTTTTCATTTTGTAGTTATAAAAAGTTATTGGCCAGGCACGGTGGCTCATGCCTGTAATCCCAGCACTTTGGGAGGCCGAGGCGGGTGGATCATGAGGTCAGGAGTTCAAGACCAGCCTGGCCAAGATGGTGAAACCTCGTCTCTACCAAAAATACAAAAATCAGCCAGGTGTGGTGGCAGGTGCCTGTAATCCCAGCTACTAGGGAGGCTCAGGCAGAGAACTGCTTGAACCTGGGAGGCGGAGGTTGCCGTGAGCAGAGATTGTGCCACTGCACTCCAGCCTGGGCAACCGAGCAAGACTCCATCCGAAAAAAAAAAAAAAGTAAAACAAAAAATTATTGACATATAATAATTATACATATTATACAATGTGGAACCCCGGCCTGCGTTCCATATTTATGAGGTACATGGCAGTGTTTCAACACATATAACGTACGGTGATCACATCAGGATGATTAGCACTTCCATTATCTCAAACATTGACCATTTATTTGTGTTGGGAACATTCAACATCCTCCTTCTGTAACATATTATTGTTAACTATGGTCAACCCACAGTGCTGTAGAGTTCTAGAACTGATTCCTTCCAACCAGCTGTAAACGTGCACCCCTCAACAAATCTTTTCCTCTCCCCCTTTTCCCCTGTCCTTCACAGCCTCCAGTATCTTCTGTTCTACTTTTTCCTTCCTTCTATGAGATCAACTTTTTTTTAGCTTCCACAGAGGAGTGAGAACAGGCAATGTTTTAGTTTCTGTTCCTGGCTTAGTTCGCTTAACATAATGTCCTCCAGTCCTATCCGTATTGCTGCAAATGACAGGACTTTATTCTTTTTTATGGCTGAATAGTATTTCACAATGCCTATGCCCCATTTTCAATACCCATTCATCTGTTTGGACACCTGGGATGATTCTATACCTTGGCTGTGGTGAACAGTGCTGAGATAAACATGGGTGCAGATGTCTCGTCGATATCCTGATTTTCCTTCCTTTGGAGAAATGCCCAGCAGTGGGATTGCTGGGTCATATGGTAGTTCTATTTGTGGTTTTTTGAGAAACCTCCGTACTGTTCTCTAGAGTGGCTGTACTAGTTCAAAAACTTCTTTTTAATTTCTTTAAATGGTGGTGTGAGGTTGACATTATGGTTTTGCCCTGAAGAATTTTCCATTTCTGACAAAGTTTATTAAATACTGCCTTTCAAATTTTTATGCACAAAACTTTTTTTTCCAAGGATTTTGTTAAATTGAAGAGTCAGACTCCGTGGGCCTGGTGTGGGGCCTGAGACTCTGCATTTCCAACAAGCTGCTAGGTGATCTGAAGCCATTTGTCGGAGGACCACAAAGCAAGAAGTCAGGCTCTCCCTACCTAGAATCTGGCTCACATTAGTTGTAATTTATTTATAATGAGGAAGCATTACTCATTACTGATCTTTATCTTCAAAAGATGAGGGCTATCTCTAGAGCAGAGGTGGAACTGTGTCCTTCACAAAGTCACACATTAAAGTCTTAAACTCCAGGATCTCAAATGTGGCCTTATTTGGAAATAGGACCATCACAAACGTAATTTGTTAAGATGAGGTCATACTGGGGCAGGTGGCTCCTAATAGTGTGACTGATGTCTTTATAAAAAGCAAAGATCGGCTGGGCTCGGTGGCTCACGACTGTAATCCCAGCACTCTGGGAGGCTGAGGCGGGTGGATCACGGGGTCAGGAGCTCAAGACCAGCCTGGCCAAGATGGCGAAACCCCATGTCTACTAAAAATACAAAAGTGAGCTGGGCGTGGTGGTGCGTGCCTATAGTCCCAGCTGCTCAGGAGGCTGAGGCACAGAATTGCTTGAACCTGGAAGGGGGAAGTTGCAGTGAGCCGAGATCCTGTTACCGCACCCCAGCCTGGGTGACAGAGTAACACTCTGTCTCGAGGAAAAAAAAAAAAAAAAACGAGGAAAGATTTGCGCACAGAGGCCACATAAAGATGAAGGAGAGATCAGGCTGGCGCCTCTACAAGCCAAGGCACACCAACGATACCAGCAAACTCCAGAAGCCGGGGCAGAGCCCGGGAGCAGCTTCTCCCTCACAGCCCCCAGAAGGAACCACCCTTGATCTCGGCGTTCCAGCCTCCGGAACCCCGAAAGAATACGCATCTGTTGTATAAGCCCCCGGTCTGCATTCCTCTCTTAGGGTGGCCCGAACCCGAGCAGACTAACACAAGGATAATGCATGGTAACACTCTAACAGGGCCACAAAAGCCGCCCCCGAGAAGCAGCTCTGGAAGCTCCCTGCCTCGTTTTGCTAATAGAAGCCGAGTGTGAGGGGCAAGGGTGGGTGGAACTTTTACATGGCAAGTCGTAGAGGAAGCATTACTCATTGTTACTTCACGGACACTTACCTGGTCACCTCTTCCCTCAGTTGGCCTTACTCCAGTATGAGTCTGCTCCCTCACAGGCCCATCAACTGTTCTAGTCCACGGGCCACCATGCGCAGTACTCCCTGGCCTCAGCTGCAACGCTCCCTGGCCTCGACAGCTCCTTTGTCTCCTCTCATCTGATGCACCTGCCCCTTTCCTCACCTGTACCTCAAGTCCACCTGGTTCTTCCACGCCCACATCAGAGCCTCCTCCCCCAGGATGGCTTCCTTGGTTCTCTGGAAGGGAAGTGACTAGTTTGTAAATTGCAGCCCTCAGTTTTATACACTTTTGTGTTAATCGTAGTCTCCCAGGGGCTGTCTGAACTCTCTCTAATGAGTGTAATTCTAAAGATGACCCCTACGATTCCATCCCTGCTTGTTCAATCAGACACGAATTTGAGGCTGCCACAAAGGACTTCCTGGACGTAATTATTATCCCAAGTCAGTTGAAGTTACAATATGATGTGGGGTATATGTGGGTAGGCCTGACCCAATCAGGTAAGCCTTTTGAAAACAGAAAAACTTCTCCAGCTGGTAGCAGAAGAGGAAGTAAGAATCCAAGCATGGGAGGGAGTCACCATCACTCCTTGAGGATTTGGTGGGGGGGTTGAGGGGAGGGTGGGACATATCAGGGAATGTGGGTGACCTTTAGAAGCTGACAGCAGCCCCTGGCTGGCAGTCCACAAGGAAGCATCGGTCTCTGTTTTGCAAGCACAAGGAATGAAACTCTGCCACCAACTTGAATAAGCTCAGAAGCAGGTTCTGCTCAGAGCTTCCAGGTCAGAGCCCAGTCCTGGGGACACCCAGACTGCCGTTTGTGAGATCCAGAGCGGAGAACCCAGATGAGCCCGCCTGAGCACCTGAGCTGCACACGGAGACGGTGATTGGCTGTTCTCAGTTGCAAATCTGGTGGTGGCTGTTAGGCAGCCTTGGAAACTAACACATTGCTCCACCTGACAAAGGCTGGAGGGCGCTGGCTGCTCCCTCCCGCCTCCCCGGTGCACCCTCCCGGGGCCCTGAGCCCCACACAGGCCCTTTCCACTGACTGGCCGAGCTACTTGGTGACGCTGTGTTTCACTGTGTGCTGATGGTTGCTATGGTTTTTCTGCATTTGCTGAGGAAAACCAGCCACACAACCAGATGCCCATAATGCTTCTTGTAATCGGGTCTTCTATTTAGTTGAAAACAAGCCAGACCCTGCTCATGTCTATAATTTGAAATTAGCTTAACTGCAGTCAAGTTAAATGGCTCTCAGATGTGAAAATAAATCTGAGTCAAAGAACAGTGAAAACTTAGGAGCCCCACCTTCTAAAATCAAAGCTGTTGCTGCTAAAATCAAAGGCCATCTGTCGATTTTATGCGGCTCTACTTTCCCTCCCATAGAAAACAGTGTTGCTGGGCTAGTTCAGTCCTCTCCCATGGTGATGGAGTAGTTCCCCATCGTTCACTTGCGATTCTGCCTGGAATGTTTCAGTCTGCTCCAGCTGCTGTAACAAAATGCCATAAACCTGGAGGCTTATCAACAGCAGAAATGTATCTCTCACAGTTCTGAAAGCTGGAAAGTCCAAATTCAAGGTGCGGGCAGATTTGGGGCCTGCTGAGGGCTCACTTCTTGGTTCATACCCAGCAGCTTCTCACTGTGCCCTCACTGAGTGAGGGAGCTCTCCAGGGCCTCCTTGTAAGGGCACTAATCCCATGCACCAGGGTCCACCCTCAGGACCGAAGCACCTCCCAAAGGCCCCACCTCCTGCACCCATTACCTTGGGGGTTAGGTTTCAACACAGGAATTTTAAGGGAACACAACCATTCAGATCTGAGCAGGTTGCAGCTTTAACTCTTTTAGCATTACGTTATTCACTTTTAAAATGGGGTACCAAATAATGTAACACTGCTTTGCAAAATGTTAAACCATTTTCCTCCCTATTGCTATCATTTTCTTTGTCTCATTTTATTTTTAATGTTTTGATGGCAGTGAAGTGGAGGCACCCTGGGCATGGGTCAAAAATCCTGGACTGGAATGAAGCCTGTGTGCTGCCTTTTACAGCTTTTTTTTTTTGAGACAAAATCTTGCTCCGTCATCAAGGCGGAAGTGCAGTGGCACCATCTCGGCTCACTGCAACCTCTGCCTCCCATGTTCAAGCAATTCTCTTGGCTCAGCCTCCCAAGTAGCTGGGACTACAGGTGCATGCCAGCATGCCGGTCTAATTTTTGTGTTTTTAGTAGAGACTGAGTTTTACTGTGTTTGTCATGCTGGTCTCGAACTCCTGAGCTCAGGCAATTCACCCACCTTGGAGCCTTTTTTGTTTTTTAGGTGTGACTTGGAGGGATCCCTCCCCCTTTTCGTGGTCTGGCTCCCTCTGTCCCCAGGTGGGCTGAAGCCGCCCGTCCACACGCACGAGGGCAGCTCTGACCCCTGGAGGCTGCTTTATGCACACATCAGGCTGTGTCCCTGCCCAGGCAGACGAGGTAAGGAACTTCTCTGAGGTCCTGACATGTTAAGGAAAGAATTGCTGGTAAAGGCTGCACGACGCCTGAGCTAAAGGCTTTTGGTTTGTTTTATTTTTTTTTTTAACTTGGCATGCATCACAGGAAGGGAAGTGAAATATGTCTTTTTAAACTGTACTTTAGGTTCTGGGGTCCATGTGCAGAACATGCAGTATTGTTGCATAGGTGCATACGTGGCAATGTGGTTTCCTGCCTCCATCCCCCCCCATCATCTGTATCTGGCATTTCTCCCCATGTTATCCCTCCGCACTCTCCCCACCCCCTGCTGTCCCTCCCTTAGCCCCCCTGCAGCTGACCCCAGTGTGTGATGCTCCCCTCCCTGTGCTCATGTGTTCTCATTGTTCAACACCCGCCTGTGAGAATATTTCTAAGAACTGAAAATACTCTAAAAGCAGAAGAGGGAGGGTTTCTTTCAGACTGCTAGTCTGTTACCTCCTTGGCTTTTCTTCGAATGAGGGGTTTTGTAAGCAGGACAGGGTGTGACTATCTGTGAGCTCCTCCTGGAAGGCTCTCACAGTTTCCTTCTTCCTCCACCAGCGCTTAACTGCTTGCAGACAGACTTCAGCCCCCGGTGCTCCACACGAGGGGCTTTAACAAGGGACTGACATCCTCAGCTGCAAAATCCAAAAGTCCTGTTTAGTCCTTGTGTTACTTTTCTGCAGCATCCTGGCCTTTCAACTGTTCCTCTGTGTTAAGATCCTCTCCTCTCTCACTTCCCAAGGGGGCATTTTCTCTTGGCTTTTTTCCCTTCCTCAACTCCTTGAGGTCACCGTGTGCCAAGGCAGGTTCAGTCTCTCCCCAGCTCTCGAGACTTGATTACATTTGCAGTAATTCTGCTAACCAGTGCATGTCACATTGGCAGTTTGAAATTGGCTGAGGTGGGAGTATTCACACCATGAGAACTGGCGAATGCTACAATTCGGGGTCTTTACTCTTCCCATTTTTCTCAGAACTGCTGTTAACCTGTTGCCAGCATACCCCTGTTTCAGGACTTTGGGTCAGGCCTTTCTGGTTTTCCCAACAGATAGACAGATCTGTTTTTTTATTTATTTTCATTTTTTAGAGACGGGATTTCTCCATGTTGGCCAGGCTGGTCTGGAACTCCCAACCTCAGGTGATCTGGTTTTATACCTTCAATCATTCCATCATCCAGACCATTTTCACATAGTTGCCATTGATGCAACGTACAAAAGTGATCGTCATTCTTCTGTCAAAACCTTTTTGATGATGAAGAGCCGTTCTCTGGCCTAGCAGAGGACGTTTGGCTACTGTCGGGTCTGGACCTTCTTTTTCACCCTGTGTTCAGGTGACAGTGGGTTGTGCTTCACACTCCAAGGTCTCAGCTTCGCTCTCACATTGGATACCCTTTCCCACATCTTCAGGCATCATCTTCTCCACAATGAAATCACCAGTCCCCAGAGTCTGCTCAGAGACCCTTCCCTGTGCCCCTACACTTCTGGGGACACTTAACCACTGCCTTGGAGGGATTCATTTGCTAGCTCGCTTCCTCAATGGCCTGACAGCAACAGCATCCCTCCATACACCCTTTTTATCCCAATTTGGTTTATCGTGGTAAAATACACATGACGTAAAATGTATTCTTAACCATCGTAAGCGTAGTTAACCAGGTCAGTGGCATTAAATCATTTAAAATGTGGCGCAATCATCACTACCACCCACCTCCATAACGTTTCTTCTTGTAAAACTGAAATTCTATACCCAGTGGACACTAACTCCCCATTTCCTCCCTCCCCAAATCCCCTGGCAACATCCATTCCACTTTCTGTCTCTATGATTTTGCTTAGATACCCCATATAAATGGAATTATATAAGGTTTGTCTTTTTGTGACTAGCTTATTTCACTTTGCAAAATATGTTCAAGCTACAGCCACACTGTGGTGTATACCAGAATTTCTTTATATATTAAGGCTGGATAATATCTCATTACACACATTGCCTATCCATTCATCTGTCATAGACACTTGGGTTGCTTCTGTGTTTTGGCTACTGTGAATAATGGTACTATGAAAATTGATATACAAATGTCTTTAAGACTGCTTTCAGTTCTTTTGTGTCTATATCCAATAGTTGAATAACTGAATCATATGGTAGTTCTTTTTCACATTTTTGAGGCACGGACATACTAATTTCCACCATGGCTGTATCACTTTACATTCCCACCAACAGTGCACAGAGGTTATAACTTCTCCACACCCTCATCATCATTTATTTTCTGTTTTTTTGATAGGAGCCATCCCAAGTGGTGTGCGGTGGTATCTATAGTTTTGATTTGCATATCTTTAATTATCAGTGATGTTGAACATCTTTTCATGTGTTTGTTGGCCATTTGTACATCTTCTTGAAAGAAATGTCTATTCAAGTACCTTGTCAACTTTTAAATAGGGTTGGTTGGTTATTTTTTTGTGGCTGAATTTTAGGAGTTCTCTATACATTCTAGATATTGTTCTCTTACTAGAAATATGCTTTGCAAATATCTTTCCCCATTCTGTGGGTTGCCTCTTTACTCTGTTGATATTATCTGTTAATGAAAATTTTTTAAAAATGTATGAATCCCCATTTGTTTATTTTTTCTTTGGTTGTCTGTACTTTATCTTGATGTCTTATCCAAGAAATCACTGCCAACTCCAGTGTACTGAAGTTTTTGCCATATGTTTTCTTCTAAGTTTTTACTTTTAGTTCTCCTATTTAGATCTTTGAGTATATCGTGCTAGGTAGGGGTCCAACTTTATTCCTTTACATGTGAACATATAGTATTCCTAGCATCATTTGTTGCAAAGACTGTCCTTTCTTCATTGAATAGTCTTGGCACCCTTGTCAAGAATCATTTAATCATACATGCGGGGGTTTACTTCTGGGCTTTTTGTTTTATTTCATTTGCCTATATGGCTATTTTCATGCCAGTTCCACACAGTTTTAATTACTGTAGCTTTGTAGTAAGTTTTTAAATCAGAAAGTGCGAGTCCTCCGGCTTTATTCTTCTTTTTCAAAATTGTTTTGGCTATTTTGTGTCCCTTGAGATTCCATATGAATTTTAAGATGGTTTTAAACTTTTTTCTGTAAAAAATGTCTTTGGGATTCTAACAGAAATTACATTGAATCTATAGATCATTTTGGGTAGTACCGACATCTTAGCAATATTGGTTTCTCATCCACGACCATGCAATATGTTTCTATTTATTTATGTCTTCTTTAATTTTTTTAAACAATGTTCCATAGTTTTCATTGAATAAATCTTTTATTTCCTTGGTTAATTCCTAAGTATATATATTTTCTTTTTAATGCTATTATAAATGTAAATGTTTCCAACATACTCTTTTTGGGTTATTATAGATACATAGAAATGCAACTGATTTTTGTATTTTGACTTTGTATTCTGATAATTTGCCAAATTCATTCATTAGTTCTAGCACATTTAAAAAAAAATCCTTAGGGTTTTCTGCATGTAAGATTATATCATCTGTGAATAAAGATACTTTAACTTAATCTAACTTGGATTTTATTTATTTATTCTACCTAATTGTTCTAGCTATAACTTCCAGTACTATGTTAAATAGAAATCATGAAAGCAGACATGATTACCTTATTCTGAATCTTAGAGGAAAAGTTTTGGTCTTTCACTATTGAGTGTGATATTCACTCTGGGCTTTTCATAGGTGGCTTTATATGTGGCTTTTATTATGTTGAGGTGGTTTTGTTCTGTTACTAGTTTGTGGAATGTTTTTGTCATAAAATGGTGTTGAATTTTGTCAGATGGTTTTTCCGAATCGATTGAGCCAATGACAATTTTATTTTCTTTCTTGGTCAATTTTTGTATGTTGAATTATCGTTGCATTCCAGTAATAAATTCCACTTGATAATGGTAAATGGACTTTTTAATGTGCTGTTGAATTTGGTTTGTTCATATTTCGTCATGGGTTTTTTGCATAAGAATATTGGTCTGTGGTTTTCTTTTGTAGTGTCTTTGTCAGGATTTGTCATCAGGGTAATCCCGCCTGATAGAATAAGTTAGGAAGTATTTCCTCTTTTTCATTTGTTTGGAAAAATTTGAGAAGGATTGGTGTTTGTTCTTTAAATTATGATAGAATTCATCAGTGAAGCTGTCAGGTTCAAGGATTTTCTTTGTCAGGAGAGTTTTGATTAATAATCAATCTTTTACTAGGTATAAGTCATTCAGACTTTCTCTTCAACTGTGATTTAATCTTGGTAGGTTTTCTGTTTCTAGGCATTTGCCCATTTTATCTAGCTTACCCAATTTGTTGATGTACAATTGTTCATAGTATTCTCTTACGAACTTCTTTATTTCTGTACAATCAGTAGTAATGTCCCACTTTCGTGTATGACTTTAGTAATTTGAGTATTTTCTCTCTTTTTTGTTTCAGTCTATCTAGCTAAAGATTTGTCAATTTTGTTGATCTTATCAAAGAAACAACTTTTGGTTCACTCTATTGTTTTTCTATTCTTTTTTGTTTATCTACCTCATTTGCTTTCATTTTTATTATTGTCTTCTGTCTACTAGCTTTGGGTTTAGTTTGTTCTTCATTTTCTAGTTCTTTATGTTATAAAGTTAGGTAGCTGATTTGGGATCTTTCTTATTTTGAAGGTAAGTGTTTATGGCTCTAGATTTTGCCCTTAGCACTGCTTTCACTGTTTCCCCTGAAATTGTGGTACATTGTGTTTTTCTTTTTATTCCTAAGTATTTTCAAATTTCCCTTGTGATTTCTTCTTTGATCCATTGATTGTTTAAGAGTGTGTTGTGTAATTTCCTCAAATTTGTGACTCTTCTAATTTTACTTTTGCTATTGATCTAACTTCATCCCATTGTGGTCATAGAAGATACTCTACATGATACCTAGCTTCTTAAATCTATTGAGACTTAATTTGTGGCCTACAGTATGTCCTATTCTGTTAAATATCTTGTATGCACTTAAAATGTGTGTGCTATTGTTGTTGGGTAGTGTTCTTTACATGTCTGCTATATCTAGTTTGTTTATTGTGTTGTTTAGGTCCTCTATTTCCTTGCTTATTGTCTGTCTGGTTATTCCAGCCATTATTGACAGTGGGGCATTGCAGTCTCCAACTATTATTGCAGAACAATTTCTCCCTTCAATTCTGTCAGTTTTTGCTTCATATTTTTGATAGACTTTTATTAGATGTGTTAACGTTTGTAATGTTTATACATTCTTGTAGTATTAAAACTTTTATTAATTTATAATGTCCCTTTCTATTAATATATAATATCCCTTATCATCTTTTTTAATTTCAAGTCTATTTTGCCTGATATTAGTATGGCCACTTCTGCTCTCTTTTGGTTACTATTTGCATAGAATATCTTTTTGCATCCTTTCTGTTCCAGTCTGTCTGTGTCTTTGGATCTGAAGTGAGTCTTTCACAGAAAGCATACAGTTGAATCATTTTTTTTTAAATCTATATTGCCAATCTCTGCCTTCTGATTAGAGGATTTAATCCACTTACATTTTAATTAATTACTGACAAGGAAAGACTTACTTTTGTCATTTTGCTATTTGTTTTCTTTATGCCTAATAGATTTTTTGCTCCCAGTTTCCTGTATTACTGTCTTCTTTGCGTTCAGTTGATTTTTTTTTTTTTAGTGGAATATTTAAATCTTTCTCATTTCTCTTTGTATATAATCTATAGCTATTTTCTTTGTGGTTACCATGGGGATTACATTTAACATCCTAAAGTTATAACACTCTAATTTGAATTTCTATCAGCTTAACTTCAGTAACACGGAAAATCACTTTAATAGCTTCTTAACATTTCTGTCCCTACCCTTTTCAATTGCTGATGTCTCAAAATTATATCTGTATACACTGTGTGCACCAAATCATAAACTGATCATTTAAAAAATGACTTAGTTTCTTAAATTATGTAGAAAATAAAATGCTGAGTTACAAACCAAAGTTACAATAATATGTGCTTTTACACTAATATTTTTTAAAGATATGTTAGTCTCTTAAATCTTGTAGAATACAAAAATGTGGAGTTACAAACCATTGTTGTAATAAGACTTGATTTTATAATGGCCTATTTACTTTTACTTAAATCTTTATTTCTTCATATATATCTTTGACTTGCTGTCTAATATTCTTTCATTTTATCCTACATGGCTCCCTTGAGCATTTCTTGTGGGACAGGTTTAGTGGTAATTAACTTTGTTAGCTTTTGTTTACCTGAGAACGTCTTAATTTCTCCCTCACTTTTGAATGATAGTTTTGCTAGATATAGAATTCTTGGTGGACAGGTTTTTTTTTCTTCTTCCTTTTAGCACCTCAAATATATCAGCCCACTGCCTCCAAATTTTCTGAAGAGAAATCTGCTGATAGTTTTATTCAAGACCCCCAGCATATGATGAGCACTTCTTTCTTGCTGCTTTCAAGATTTTTTTCTGTTTCTTTGGCTTTTGAAAGTTTTATTATAATGTTTTTCAGTGTGGGACTCTTCGAGTTCATCTTATTTGGGTTTTATTGAGCTTCTTGGATATTTATATTTTTATCTTCCATCAAATTTGGAAAAATTATTATTACATTGTTTCTTCAAGTTTCCCTCTCCTCTTTTTCTTTTTATTCTCCTTCAGGAACTCCCACAATGCATATGTTGGTCTGCTTGATAGTGTCCTGCAGCTCTCTAAAGATTTGTTTACTGTTTTGCAATTTTTTTTTTGTTCTGCTTCTCAGACTCAATAATTTCCAAGGTCCTATCTTCAAATTCACGAATTCCTTCTTTTGCCTGGTCAAATCTGGCTTTAAACTCTGTTAGCAAATTTTTTGCTTAATTTATTGTACTTTTCAGCTCCAGCATTTCTTTGGGGTTTCTTTTTAGAATTTCTGTCTACTTACTGATATTCCTATTTTGTTCAGACATCATTTTTTTTTACTTCCTACAGACCTTCCTTTTAGTTCTTTGAGCATTATTAAGTTGTTTTAAGGTCGTCATCTAGTACATCTGCCATTAGGTCTTTTTTTTTCTTTTCTTTTGAGTTAGTGTCCTGCTCTGTTGACCAAGCTGGAATGCAGTGGTGCAATCTTGGCTCACCACAATCTCCGCCTCTTGGGTTAAAATGATTCTCCTGCCTCAGCCTCCCAAGTAGCTGGGATTACAGGTATCTGCCATCATGCCTGGCTAACTTTTTGTATCTTTAGTAGAGATGGGGTTTCAGCATGTTGGCCAGGCTGGTCTCAAACTCCTGACCTCAAGTGATCTGCCCAACTCAACTCCCCAAAGTGCTGAGATTACAGGCATGAGCCACTGCACTCAGTGCCATTCAATCTTTTTCAGGAAGTTTCAACCTATTTTTTTTTCTTTTAATAGGGTCATAATTTTTTAATGTGCCTTGTGAATTTTTGTCAAAACCTGAAATTTGAATCAAATAATGTGGTAACTCTCGAAATCAGATTCTCCCCCTTCCCTAGGGTCTGATTTTTTTTTGTTCATATTTTTTTTATTTATTTATTTAAGAGATGGAATTCTGCTCTTGTTGCCTAGGCTGGAGTGCAATGGCACAATCTTGGCTCACTGTAACCTCCACCTCCCGGGTTCAAGCAATTCTCCTGCCTCAGCCTCCCAAATAGCTGGTATTATAGGCACTCACCACCTGCCCAGCTAATTTTTAGTATTTAGTAGAGTTTGGGTTTCACCATGTTGGTCAGGCTGGTCTCGAACTGTTTTTGATTGTTGTAGTATGTCTTTGTGCCAAAGAACAGCCTGAGGTGTAAACTTAAGGTCTTCTTAAAATTGCTTTTGAGTTACCTAACGTTTAATGTGTGGCTCCTAAAAAGGTGGGGTGGGGGTTGGGATGAGCAGTGGTCCTTTAAAGGGAAGGAGAAAGTACACCCTTCTTTTAATTCTCTTGGCACTCACTTTGGCCACAGGAGGAGGGGACTGCAGCAATGGAGGAAAGTTCGGCAACAATGGCTGTGCGAGAGGGGGGCTCGCAAGGATTGGAGACCGTGCAGCTACAGCAGCCACCCACCTCTCTGCACCTGTGTGAGGACAGGTGCAATGAGCAGCCAGAGCATAGACTGCTGATATTCACAGGACCGGTGCCTCTTGCTCACCCCGGCTCCCCCACCACGTGCTGCTGTTCCAGGAACACAGGTACAGCCAGCTGCCACGGGGTTGGGGGGAGCTTGGGTAGCTACTGCGCTACAAGCTGAAATCGGCCAGAACGAACCACAATGTACGTGGAAGGTGCAAGCCTTCAGCAGACTCCAGAGCTCCGAAGTAGCTACATAAGACACACTCTGTCCGTGCAATTGTCTCAGGGGGAGACAGAGTCGGTTCTTCCTGCTCCACCATCTTCCCAGGATCTTTCCCCATTTTATGATCTTTACGTCCCCAGGTATAAACACAGTGCCAGGCACAGAGCAGACACTCAGTGCAAGCTGTCGGCCGAATGCAGTAAGTGAACAAAGTATTGTGTTGGGAGGACTAGCTATTACTCCTTGAAATAAAGACAGAGCTCTTATTTTATCCATTCAAAAAATATCCTCTTCAGCTCTGCAGTGTGAATGGGAGAGGTCTGGGAAACGTGTCTACAGGCGCTTTCACAAAACCATGCTCTCTAATGGCCAGGGAAGAGCACAGCCTCCCTGGCTTCAAAGTTACTCATTGAGAAGCATAGTTTAACATAAGGCCATGCTTATAAACACAACATTTACCTGGGACATGTGATTACTTAGGTAAAAAAATAAAATTTCCTGGTTGCTTGATACTATGTGTCCAAAATGCTGATTCACTTGCTATGTTGAGAGCAAATGATTTCTCTAATTTTACCTCCAAAAGGAATTTCAGGACACAGAGGCTCTGTATTTTCAAGTGCACCAGTTGATTATGGGCTCCCCTCCTCAGCCTGCCTCCTCTTATATATTTATTTTCATATTTTCTCTCATTTTATTTATTTTTTGAGTCAGAATTTCACTCTTGTTGCCCAGGCTGGAGTGCAGTGGTGCGATCTCAGCTCACTGCAACCTCCACCTCCCGGGTTCAAGCTATTCTCCTGGCTCAGCCTCCTGAGTAGCTGGGATTACAGGCGCCCACCACCATGCCCAGCTAATTTTTGTATTTTTAGTAGAGACGGGGTTTCACCATGTTGGCCAGGCTGGTCTCAAACTCCTGACCTCAGGTGATCCACCCGCATCAGCTTCCCAAAGGGTTGGTATTACAGGCGTGAGGCACTGCCCCGATCCATATTTTGTCTCATTGTAAAAGTAATTTGAACAATGCCCATTCCAGAAATCTACGTCTTATCATGGTACTATAAATCATTTTGTAATAAGTCCATACATTATTCAGATTTCCTTGGTTTCTCCCTAACGTCCTTTTCCGTTCCAGGATTCCATCCAGGATCCTACGTTGCATTTAGTCTTCATGTCTTCTTAGACTCCTCTTGGCTAGATTCTCAGACAGTTTCTTGCTTTTGATGGGCTTGGCAGTTTTGAGGTGTATCGGCTAGATATTTTGTAGAATTTTCCTTAGTTTGAGTTTGTCTGGTATTTTTCCCATTGAGTTTGCGGGTTCTTGGGGAAAAGACCACGGAGGTAAAGTGCTGTGTGAATTACACCACGTGGGAGATGTGTGATATCATACAATCAACAGCACTGCTGATGCTCACCTTCACAACCTGGCTAAAGCCGTATTCATCAGATCTCTCCACAGTAAAATTACTGTTTCTCCTCTTCCTACACTGTACTCTTTGGAAGGAAATTGTTTTGGAAATCACTTTGGAAAGGAGCCCACACTTACGGCTGAGGAACTATGCTGACCTCTTGGAGGGAAGAACAGCTACGTAACATTGTTTGGAATTCTTCTACATGGAGAATTGCCTATACTCCGCTACTTATTTGTGTACGCAATCATGCATTTATACCAGCATGGACTCATGGGTATCTATTTTATGCTCCAGGTTATAATCCAGTATGATGTTACTTATTTTATTGCTCAAATTGTTCCCTTTGGCCACTGAGAGCTCTTTCAGTTGACTCTCGTGTCCCCTTCACAAGCCCATCATTTGATTTTTGAGCACTTGTTTGCTTTCTGATACTATAAGATGCTCTGGGCTCATACTGTAAATTTCCTGCCCCAAACCCTAGAGTCAGCCATTTCTGCAAGGAGCCCTGATTCCTTTTATTGAAGTGTGGTGTAGGAATCCAGTGTCTGGGCACTGGGTTTGCTTATTGCCTCTGGGGTGAAGCATTTTGCAGGAATGTTATTTCATTCAAAATATCCTTCCAAATATTATTTGTTTTATAATGAACTCAAATTATAAGAGATGTATTTCTCTCAAGTCTTTTAGGACTTCACATTTTCCAATTTTCCCACTACTTAAGTTAATAAGATAATTTTTCTTTTGTTTTGTAAGTTAACTCTATTATTCATCTCTCCTAAACATGTACGTGGAATTCCAAAGGCATGGTCAAGTTACGATTTTTACTTTTCTAAATTTTAGTTTTATTCTTTTTTCCTTTTTTTTTTTTTTTTAAGAGACAGCATCTCTCTCACCTGCCCAGGGTGGAATACAGTGGCATGATCCTAGCTCACTGCAGCCTCCAACTCCTTGGCTTAAGCAATCCTTTTGCCTCAGTCCCCTGAGTAGCTAAGATCACAGGCACATGCCAGCGGCCTGGCTAATTTTGATTTTTTGACTTTTTATTTTTTTGTGGAGAAGTCTCACTGTGTTGCCCAGGCTGTTCTCAAATTCCTGGCCTCAAGCTATCCTCTGACCCCAGCCTTGCAATATGTTGAGATTGCAAGCGTGAGCCACTGCACCTAACCAACGTCTTATTATTATTTATCAAACAATGAAGAAGAGATTGTTTCTCTCTTCTAAGCAGTGTCTCCATCATAACAATTATTTCAACTTCCTTTATTTGAGCTGATTCTGGTCCTGCCAGAAAATTCTTGTTTTCCAGCAACTAGGACTTCAGGCAATGGCACAACTGCGGTGTCAGCCACAATGTGATTTTGTACGTAGGGAAGTAACCCTTTCTGGATGGTTTCCAGTTCTTTCTGTTGGATTAGAGCATTTGGCTGACCTTTCTGGTACCAGCAGCAACACACTGAAATAATGTCTTCAATAAATGGTTTATAGTGAAAGGTAGGTCCATTTCCTGGATCCTAGCTGAAAGTTCATAAAGATCAGAATCTTACGAAAATAGCTTAAGCTTCTTTTTCTGAATGTGTTACTTGCTCTTGCTCACATTATTTTTCTTCTGCCACTTTCCTGCAGCATTGCTAAATTACTTCCCAGATTCTATTTAATTACTGGCTATACCTGAAACTACTCTATGCGTGCAGTATCAGAAATAGACCTGCTAAATATGAGACTTTGCTCTTTCCAAATTAGAAAATGACTTAATATTTGTACATTTAGCTCTGAGTGAGGGTTGGAACACCATTGGAATGCAGGTGTACCCTGAATCTCAAGCTCATCATGATTGTACAAAATGTTGAAAGTACCAGCCATTTCCCAGAATGGATTTCTGGCCATGTCTACATTACAGGCATATATAGGAAGTCAATGGATAGAAGAAAGTTGC
>PVKV010034605.1:0-17504 GCA_004027835.1 Alouatta palliata | reverse complement strand
CCCAGATCCACTGCCGCTGAACCTTGATGGGACCCCGCTTTGCAAACTGGATGCATAATAGATCAGGAGCTTAGGGGCTTTCCCTGGTGTCTGCTGATACCAGGCTAACCTCTTGCTAATGTCCTGACTCGCCTGGCACGTGATGGTGACTTCGTCTCCTACAGATGCCGTCAGGGAAGATGGAGACTGGGTCATCTGGATGTCACATCTGGCACCTGAGATTGGAAACATAGAAACAAATATCCACACTATTAATCAAATTGTAAGAGAACTTCCCTGAGTAGCCAGGCAGTACTGAGCACACTGGCTGAGTAAACTGCTAGTGTTCTCCTTCCTTACCTGGGAGCCAGAGCAGCAGGAGCCCCAGAAGCTGAGCGGGAGCCCTCATGTCCATGCTGTGTCCTGACTAAGACTAACTCCTGCACACAGGGTGTGGCCCGCCTATTTATAAGTCTTCAGACAGGAGGATGTGCTTTGGAACATGCAAATGAGCAGGGGACTGGGCAGGCTGGGCACAGCTGCAGGGCTGGCTCATCTCAGCAGCTCACTCAGCACTGACTCAGTGTCCCCAGGTGTCCAGGTAAGACCAGGGTAGCACAAATTTGTCTGCACAGAATGTGTTTCTATTGGGGCCTAGTTTGTTATGAGAAACATTTTTTAGGTATTTTTTGACAATTTGAAATATTCCCCAGGAGTTGATGGAGTAACATATTTCATTGGTGTATGGGGGTTATTTAGGAGAATATTCTTGTTTGTAGGAAATATAGAGTAAATACTAGACGGTAGGATTATCAGGTCTTCAAAAAAACTCATATGTTTCCAGTTAGGAAAGGGGGCACTTTGTGCTATATTTGCAACATTTCTGTGAATTTAACGTTGTTCCTTTCTAAAAATATTAAAAATAAAAATTTATTTATATTATGCTATATATTTTAAGTATTAGGTATTGGTGTTATGCCATAGTTCTCACCAGTACAAGATCAAGCAATTTACTTCAGAAACACAAAGATGATACTGTGTTTCCCCAATTCATGCAGCACTCACAGATCCACCATTATCAAGAGCTACAGGTCTCTTTAATACCCAGAGACTAAATGGGCAGCCCCTTATTCCTGTTTTGGGCACCTTCATAGTCTACCTTCTTTTCTGCCATTGAATATTATTTTCCAAAGTTCATCTCTCTTAGTGAGGGCAGCCACTGCGTGCAGCATGTCCCTGCCATGCACCATCAATGACACTTTCCACTTTTACCTTTTACCGGTGAGTGGGACATCATCCTGACCCAGACACCAGCCGTTTTGTTAACATCTTTAGGTAAGAGACACTCAATCTCTTATCAAGCAATTGCCTATGTACATGGAGAAATCAGTTGAATCCAAATGAAACTGGACACGGATTTGCACTCATTATATCTCACATCTCTAATGTGCCCCAAATGTCCTGGCCTGGCTCAGTAGCAGGGGAAGTGGATCCAACTATATCAGCATCAGTGGGCAGCAGCGTAGGGCTCCACAAAATTCTACTGATGTCTGACTAGGGGAACTAAATCACAGTGCTGTAGCCTGCGCACAAACCTTCCTGCTGCTTTGCAAGCAGCCTGAATTTTAAGAGAATTTGCTTATATTGGGAGAAAGGAAGAAAGTTCCATTTGTCTTCTAAATGTTTGCTGAAAATGAACTGACAAAAGGAAGATTAATAAGAGAAAAGGCAAACAAAATTCATTTAAAGTGCAGTGGGGTATCATAGCAGGGTGATTACCCAGATAACTCAATTAGATCCAGGTGTTTATATTTACTTTCTTGGAGAAAGGGAATTGGGAAGTATAGGCAACTTAGAGAGAATAGGCAAGAACAGAAGCGCATCCTCAAAAGAACAGGTAATAACCTGTTTGGATAAAGTATCAACGTCCAGTCACGTCTACTTGTGATTCTTGTTTTGTGTTAATCTTCCCTGATGTAAAAATTCCCAGGGAGAATTTTTCAACAATTGGTTTTCTTATGGAGAATTTGTTTTTTAGGCAGATAAGGGATATTTAGGAAACATTTTGTGCATTTGCTGCTTTCTAAATGCCTTTGGTTTTACATAATCATCATACCAATGCAGCATAGTTTGAGATGTTGTTTTCTGGATTATTTTACTTGGAACCCACCTGCCAAGATCCTGTTCCAGAGATGCAACTACAGACTGAAAGAGCAGTGGACCCCTGAACAACGTGGAGGTTAGGGCAGTGACCACTGGTGCAGGTGCAAACCTGTGTAGAACTTTTGCATCCCTATCTTAAGTACTAATAGCTTACCTTTGACTGGGAGGCTCAGTCATAAAATAAATGGTTGATTAACATGTTAATGTTATATGTGTTATATATTCTACTCTTCTGATAAAGTATGTTAATGAAATAAAGCTATAAAAAACCATGAAAATGAGAAAATATATTTACTACTTATTAAGTGCTTGCTCACAGATGACACACAACGAAGAAAATATTAGTGTGTCTGCAAAGTTCAATCCCAAGTTATTCAAGGGTTAACTGTACCATGATGAATGTAGCAGTCCCCAGCTGTAGTATAGGGCTTTCCCCTTTGCTATACCTCTGCTGACTTCCAATGGCCATATATATGTCTTAGAATATTTATGACCTTGGGGCAGAAAGCTCTACTTGCATGCACTGCTAGCCATACGGCCTGGAATGTGTATCTCTTAGGATACTGCTGTGATTTGACTGTGTTCTCCAGAATCCATCCGTTGTAAAGTTAATTCTCAGTGCAATGGTATTGCCAGGTGGAGCCTATTGGGATGTGTTTAGGTCATGAGGGTGGAGCCCTCTAGTGGAATACATTAATTACGCTATAAACAGGGATTATGGGGCTGGGATCTCTTCCTTTCTTCTACTTCTCTGTCATGTTAAGACAAGGCCTTCCTTCCTTTGAAGGAATCAATGCTCCAAGCATCATCTTGAAAACAGGGAAAGCAGACCTTAAGCTGCCCATGCCTCAATCTTAAATTTCTCATTCTCCAGAAGTGTGACAAAATAAATTTCTGTTCTTATTAATTACACAATGACAAGGAATCTGTTATAGCAGCTTGAAAGAGAATGAGAGACAGCTCACAACCTGTGAGAACAAGATGAGGTATATACATACTCCAGCCTCCTCATCTCTCAGGTGGAATAGCCCAGAGGAATTTAGTCCATGTTTCCACATGTGGCTGATCTCCAGTTATCAGGAGTCAGGTGGGTTGTTAATGTGTCTTTTACCATTCATGTTCTGCTGCCTCCCTCACTTTCCTTCTTTCCTCCCAGTGCTAATTTGTTGGCTAAACAGGAATCCTCATTGCTGGTGGACCCAAACAAAGACAGTAAAAAAAAAAAAGTTAATATTTTGTATGAGGGATATTTTTCATCCTAATTCTTACCAGTTCTCTTTCTTTGACATGTAGAAATATTCAGGAAGCACTTGATTTTTCCTTACAAATCTATTTTAGACTGAATTTAAGCACTGATTTTATTTTTCTGTGTGTTAAAACCAAAAATTAAGTTGTAAGCCACCAACCAACTGAATGAGCTTCTCTTTAGTCAGAGAGAACTTCAAAGAAATCTGAAAAACTCGTTAGGCCATGACTGGCAGGTGGGTTTAGATGAGCTTCACTATACTCTCCTCCCTTTGTAATTCAGATTCAACTGACCAGCATTCTCATTACAACAGAGATCACTGGACTGACTAAATAGATGCTTTGTAGCCATAAGATGCCATACTCCAACATGACAGATCATAGGCCCTGAAGAAAATCAAAATATTTTACCCTAAAAACTTTTAGTTGGCATATTCTTAAGTGGACCTGCAAAGCTGCCTGCTATGGGGGAAATTTGCATCCTGTAGAGAATCTCTTTCTCTTACTAAGTCTTTTCCAAAGAGTCTCACATTTTGCTTAAGGTCTAATAAGCAACATTCACCATCTACTTTGTCTGCTACCCATAGGATTCATCTATATGACAAGAACCTTGACTTCCGCACCCCCTTATCTAAACTCTAGCATTTCTTTACGATGATGTCAGCTCTTTAGGCAGAGCTTACCTCTCTCAACCAGTTGCCAATCAGGACATCTGTGAATCCACGTATGACCCGGAGGCCCCTGATTCAAGATATCTCACCTTTTCAGGACAAACTAAAGTATATCTTATATGTATTGATTTATGTCTTTGCTTGTAAATTCTGTGTCTCCCTAAAGTGTATAAAACCAATGTGTAATCCAATCACTTGAGCATATGTTTGCAGGACCTCTTAAGGCTGTGTCACAGGCCATAAAACTTACCTTTGGCAATATAAACATGTAAATTTATTGAGACTTGTCTCATAAACTGTTTTGTTTACACTGGATAACAAACCTTAAAAAATCTCTGAAACTATCTACACAGCAATAAATCTACATGAGAGACAGTGGAGTGAGCATACCCCAACAGTTAAAACTCAGAAGTTAGAGGAACCTGAGTTTAAGAGTCTGTCCAGCTCTCTTGCTTCATAAAAATACTTTGTGATTCTTTAAATTTTACTTTAGAGAAAAACAAATTTTGGAAATAGGTTTATTGTTGGTGGAATGAATAATGTCCCCACCCCAAAAGATGTCCATGTCCGTGTCTTGGGAACCCAAGTGTTATAGGTGGTATTCAGAAATTATTTTAGGCAGATAAAGAGGAAAAGGGGTCCTTGGGAAAATTTCATTTCTTTTAAAGCAGCTCCAGAAACATTTCTTGTCTTACAGAAAGCCCTGGCTCTTAGAGTCAGGCTGACAAGCTTTGCTATGCACATGCCGGCCGTTAGAAACTGGGTCCACCCAAACATGGCAATTCCTGCCATCTTCTCCCTGGCTTCCACATGTACCTGGCAATATGGCTGTCACCACATATACCCATGTGAGTAGAACATTCGGGCACCATTTATTTGCATATTAAACGGCTAGGATGGGAGGGCCAGTTTATTCACAGGCTAAGTGAATGACATGCCTGGTCAAACCAATCCCCTGAGCCCTATGTAAATCAGACACCACCTCCACCACCTCCTCATATAAGCAGCCTCTTGTCCACCACACATGGAGTTTTCTCTTAGTTCCAATCCCTCCTCCCTCTCTCTTTATGAGGTAGCTGTTTTCTTCTTTTTTTCTTTTTGTATATTAAACTTTTCACTCCTTAAAACCACTCCATGCATGTCCGTGTCGTTTTGACCAAACTGAGAGATAAAGAACCCTGGTGTTCCTGCAGTCATTGGATGAGGTATCCATATAGGACACACAGCAAAAAAATAACTTGACAGATGTAAGTTAAAAACTTGAGAATAAGCAATCTGTTTATCCAGAAGAAACCAATATAATCACAAAGGTCCTTAAAATAGAGGAGGAGGCTGGCAGTCAGAGAGGAGCCGAGACATGGGGAGAGATGTGGTTTGAAGAAGGAAGAGGCCATGGAACCACAAATGTGGGAGCACCTTGAAGGTAAAAAGCAGAGGATCCAGTTCTCTCCTCTGGAGCCTCCTTTAACACCTTAACATTATCTCAGTGAGACTTCTGACCTCCAGAACTACAGGGTAATACATTTATGTTGTGTGAGGCCAAAGAGACTTGGCAATTGAAACAGAAGTATTTGGAACCAATGCAAAGGGAAGAGATGTCTTTTAACTCACAGAATGTATAGTTGTCTTCTGTTCTTGGAAACATTTTCACCTTGTTATCTGGTGTCATTTATGACAAGAGTCAGAGAAAATTGTTCCGAGAGAGGAGCTAGCATGGCAATTCTTTATAGTTAGTAAAATCTCTTGATTATCTCTTATATCATCAGTATATCAGAGAGTTTAGTGGTCAGATCTCACAGCCTGTGATAGAAGAAAGAGGGTTATTTTGGTTGGTTGGTTTTTATATTAGGAGGGAAGATTAGATTTTCAGGACACAATCTGAGAGTGACAGACTGAGTCAGAAATATTGTAAGAGAAAGAGGAGATGTGGAAGGAGTCAGGGCAATGAAACATGTGTCCCTGCTCCCATATCTAAAATGAAGTCATTGATTTTAGAAAGTGAAGCAAAGCTCTTCACCGTCCATCTTCTTATGAAGGATCAAATTCTTCCCAGAGTCCTGCTCCTCCTTCACTCCCCTGACACTGCATAGTGGAGCTAATCACTTGTGCCCTTAATTCCCGCTCCTGTCAAGCTGGGAGAGGCTCACTGTCCTCACCATGCCCATCAGGATAGAGCTGGTGTCCTTGGGACCAAAGGAGAAGAGGACGGTTTCTAAGCAGGGGATAAGAGCTTTATCCACATTTTACATTTCACTATATTCTAAGTAAAGTTGTGTGGAGCAAAGAGAACATATGGGTAACTTTATCTGGTGTAACTGGAAGAGGTCAGGCTCTGAGAAGGACAATGAATTCACATTTCTAATTTTCCAGGTGGCAAATGCTAGCTTTAGCAATTGTGGAGATGTGAATTTTGAGGTTAAGAACAGGTCGGACTTTCAGGTACTGCAATAAATAAAGAGACATTTGTAATAGGGTCCCTCTCCCAGGGCTAAGTTCAGGCTGGCAGTGCCAGAGAGCTGCCAGGTGCTGGCCCTAGGCTGTGGAAAAAGCAGCTGCCCTCCTGACCCACAGGGCTGAGGACCTGGGAGGAACTCCAGACCCTGCCCACAGTACTGCCTGGCAGGGGCTTCAGGGAAGGAAACTGCTCAGAAATTTATGGGAGTTGCATTAAGGATGTATCCTGCAGCCTGGTAGGAGTGAAAGTCTCAGAGACCTAGACCTTAGGGCTGAGACTAGGTTCTTGGGCTGGTTGCTCTGTCCTCTCTAATCCTGAATTATGGGGACCCTGCTGAAGCCAAAGAGGGCTCCTCAGGAATATTTCACATTGTCAAAAGGTACCTGAAAAATGTTTCTCATTACAAAAACGTCTCCCATAGAAACACATTCTTTGCAGACAATTTGCGCTACTGTGGTATTACCTGGGAAACCTGGGGACGCTGAGTTGGTGCTGAGTTACCGAGTCACAGCCAGGTAGCACAGTCCTGTGGGCACAATGTCTTCACTTGTCAGGTTTCTATCAAAATGAGAGTATCTTTCTTGACTGTGGAAAACATGGGGGTGGGGCTGGTGGTCAAGGAATAGCAAAAGGAGTACTTGGAGTTGCCTGAGCCTGCCAGTCTGGTTTTCCCAGATGTTTTCCATCCATTTAAATCATGATAAAAACACCTTTCTGTCTAACTAGTCATAATGGCTTTTCTCAGATCCAACTGATTCAGTGATAAAATTAAAGAGAAAAAATAAATACGCTTTTCAACTCTGAAGCTGACCAGGAGGCTGTCTCTGGTGTTTACACCTCCATATCCCATGATGTGTTTCATCTTTCCTTT
Source organism: Alouatta palliata (assembly GCA_004027835.1). Lineage (NCBI taxonomy): Eukaryota > Metazoa > Chordata > Mammalia > Primates > Atelidae > Alouatta > Alouatta palliata. The sequence continues at coordinate 10,120 of PVKV010034605.1, read as the reverse complement.
GCCTCCCTGGAGATCCAAGTGCATGTAATGCTTCACATGACTGTTTTCCCTAGAACTTCATCCTGATGTCTGATGAAATCTTCTTTGAGTTTTTCCAGTGGAAACGGCCACAAAGAAAAACATTCTAGAAGGTCCTTTAGCTTCCATATTTTCTGCACTTCCTCTCTAAAATGTGTAAAATCAATTCTATTTGCTCTAGCTTTATATGGGCTAGATCTATGGCTCCAACACACACTCTAACAGCCTGTGTTGACAACTCATCAAGTATTTTATTAAGGCCAAATTGTCACATGCTAATCATATCATTTCTTCCAATTTAATGGAATAATTATCATGTCAAGTCTTTGGTTTAAAAACCATCAACCAGAAAACCACAGCCCTGAGAAAACAGAAATAGAATATTTCAAGCTGTTCACTTAGCATAACAATGATGAATCTACAGCTCATTTTCAAGATATAAATACTCTGTTTATGAGAGTAACAGTGCCTTTTACAGCTAGTGTTTCAAAGCCTTCTCCACATCTGACAGCATAGCAATTCAATAGTACAAGGGTTTGTGTGCTGGCTTTACTTGACTAATAATGGGATTTTCCCTGTCTATAGGGAAAGCTGCACCAGTGTACATGACAAAATCATGAGGTACACTTTGCTTCCTTTTTTTGAGGTAGATAAGTTGCTTGATCCAAAGCCATATTATGGAACAATTTCCTGACTCTCATGAAAGCTCTTAGAAAATCCTCAAATAATATTTTATGCAGAAACATAACCAAAAAGAAAGGCAAATTCATATACAGAAAAATAACCACTGTCCTCTTGTTACATGAGGTCCACTAGAATCACCTGACACCAGCTATTAGTCTGAGCCCTGATGTGTGGTACAATGTTAGGGGTTCAGGAGGAGTCATTCTTTTTGGCAAATTAGGTTTTCAGAAAAGCCAGTATCTCTGTTAGTTGAAACTTATATCATTGAGTCCACATGGGGACCTCTATAACACTGGTTCATGAGACTCCCTGGGAAAGCTGGGAAAGATGACTGACTAAAGTCCATGTGTTGAATCATCCTCATTATTAAAAGCCCCCTGCTCATTAGTGGCAATTCAGGGAATATTCATTTGGAAAGCATTTTTTTTTCAATTATGGCTCATTTTTGGAATGTCTAGTTATAGCCCCTCCAGAATGACTTTGTCTGCAGTCATCCTGTTTCAGTTCTTTTAAGGCCTGATGATCTGTCAAAGTCAACAGCCAATATTATTAAATTGCTGCTCTCTTTGCAATGTAATCATGAGATGTAACCCTTGCAGTTTACCCACTGTTACGATTTTTACATTTCCAGGGCTTCCTTGACAATGGCACTGATGTGACTCCATCCATCACCTATTGTTGTGAGAACTCTATTTGGCATATCATCATTGTGGGCATGAACATAATGGAGATTTTCACAGGATACAAGAGTAACATTCAAATTAGTCAAAATTTGCTCTAGTCCTACCCTGGGAGTTCTACTGGGTTGGAGAATTATTTTATTAAGGACAACCATTTGGTAGAGTTTTAAACAAAAGCTACAAAGAAATTTTTTGTAGCAAGAGTATGAACTACATGTGATCCAAAAATACCATTTTTAAATGTAATAAACATTATTAAAATATATTTAATTTAGGTAATAATTTTATAAATATGCATATATTGCATATATAATAGAATAAACATACTTAAATATGAATGCTACATATATTTGCAGCCAACATTTTATCAAATAAATATAGATTCACTTTTATGTATCTTATATACATATATGCACATTTTTATAAATAAAATAAATTTTAATTTTTTTTTCAATAAGTCGGTTTTATTAACATGGGGGTCTAAGTAGATTTCAAAATAAAACCATTTATACAACAGGACCATTTTAATGTTTACAATAAATCTCTTGATTGCAGACATGTATGGCTGTTTGGTAGTATTGAGAAACATTACAGTAATGGCAGTTTTTCCCGTTGGTGTGTAGTCCTCTAATTATATATTAAATTGCCATCAAACCAGTAAGACTGCATTTATGCATCCATCATTTTCAGGATTGTTTGTAACCTGGGCATACTTTCCCCAAATAACTTTGCCTCCTTGTGTCACAAGGCCCAGTTCGCTCACATTTACCTCAATGAGAGTACCTTTGGTAATAACACCCAACGTCGTATACAGTGGGGATGAGGGATTCTTCTTTACACCAAGTATTGGTAGGCAAAAGGCGGCTTTCAGTTTAGGATGTGTCACATGGGCTTTCTTGAAACGCAAGCCCATTGGCCTTATGAATCTTTCATATTTAGGTGGTTTTCTTGTAAAGCCATCTCCAACAAAGCATACTTTAGTAACCATCCTCTTCCATGCCTTCTTCTTTCTCTTTCCTGTTCGAATAACTTTTAATACTTCTGTTTCTCTCGGGGCACGAACTTTAGGTAGAGTGACTTCCATTTTCCTGCCTTCTCTTTTCGTTTCTGTTTAATCATATTGGAAAGTGCTTTAGCTCGAGATTGTCCTTCTCTGTCCAGCAGATAGGCAGGTACTGCTCTCTGTGGAGTCTTCTCATCATTCTTTTGTTTGGTGTTTCTCTTTTCATGCATCTTGATAGTCCTTTTCATTTGCATTTTCTCAGCATGGCGCTGTGTATGGTAAAGCTTAGCTTTCAGACCAATCATTTTCTTTGCCTTCTTTGAACGTTCATGAGCCTCCCGACTTTCCTTCTTTCTCTTTTTCTCATGGTAATCCAAACGGTATCCATGGCGTTTATGATGTAATTCAATATATTCCTTCTGTGGCATGGTGATGGCTGCAGAGCTGCCACGAGCAGCTCCTGGGGTGTAAAAATGCTGTTAATTTTCGGGTCTCTCAAAAATTTTAATTTTTAATTGAAATAGTGTTAACTGAAATAGTTTTAAATTTCTCTTAATAACTTCATAATTTGACTACTAAATATTCACATTTATACCACCAATTTAAGAAAAAATACATGTGTGCATATATAGGTAGAAGTGTAAATACTGCATCAATAAGGTTTTATCCATTAAGGATTGGTAATTACTTACATACACAACTCAGTGGCTGATAACAGTAAACATTTGTTTTCCTGTTCATGTATCCTCATGTTCACAGTCATCTGACTGATCAAGAAAGGGCTCAGCTGAGCAGTTCTTCTGCAGGGCACTGAGCTTGTCTTCAGCCTACAGATATTAATTGTCTAAAGACAAGGCTGAATAGCAGTGACTACACATGACACAAGACTGCACAGTTGAATTTAAGTCCAATAATTTCAACATAGATTCACACATTTAAAATATATTCCTTTATTTCACTGAGTACAAATTTCCAAGAAAATGTACACCCTTAATTATAGAAGTGTTTGATCATTTCATGGACAAATAATTATGTTTTCAAAATTTACAATCTTGAAAATATTTGCAAATGTAAATTTGCATTAATAAGAGCATAAAGCAGGATGTGTTTTCAACATGTGGCTTTAAATATAATTTTTAAAGTGGTCTAATTGGGGGAAAAATCATTTTAACTTATGTAAATATTCCTTTTTGCCTCCCTTGTGTCCTATAGAGTTGCCCAATAAGAGGTCCTCCCATAAGATTGGAAGTCAGAGAAGTATGACTCAGTATTCTCCATTGGTACCTAAGACAGACACAGGGACAGAGATGAGGACTGGAGAAACATTTGGAAAGATGCTGTAGGAACCTGAGAGTATCAGCATCCCCACCCCTAAGCTTCCAGGCAGGACTGAGGAGCACATGGCTATATAGCCCATACTTCAGGGGTGTAGGCCAAGATGGCCAGGGGCAGACCTGTGTTACTTATAGTTAAATAATTACAAGCTTGCTTTTCTTTTTATACACTGAGATTTGTGCCACAGATCAAATATTGAATTAAGAAAACTCCAAACTATAATACACTGTAATAAAAGCAGAGATCAAGCAGTAACAGGAAGCCTACAGTAAAGACCATCTGAGAGCACTTTATAACCATGAAATGCTGCAGTATGGTTGCAAGGCAGCAAAAAACCTTTGGTCTCATGATCTCTTTCCAACATTGGGTTTGTATGAGGGTCTTAAAAAGAGGGCTTGTGCAGGAACTCTGGGAAGGAATGCAACCTCTGCTCACAAAACTAGCAAGGGTGTTTTCAGATGGGAGCTCGCAAGGCCGGAATGCCACAGGCTCTGCCTATTTGTCTCTGCATATGGAGTCATTCTAATTGCTCTGTCTGCAATGCTTGGTAGATAAAAATCCCTTGATGTGTTGTGTGTGGTCAGACCTTATGGTGCCTCATCCACTGTGCCTCTTTGCAGATGCACCTGGATAGACAATGGGTGGTAAAACTCAGTGTTCTTAGCATTTCTTAGAAGAACCACATTTGTTATTGAATGCTGCAAGACACATGCTCTCCCCCCGCTCCCTGCCCCCCGCCACCTCCCATCACCCCACCTACCTGTTTCCCCCCCCGCCCCCCCGCCCCCTCCCGCCATCTTCCTTCTTACATCTCCTCCCCACAGCCCGCAAGATTAACAAGATAATGCACCTAATAAAAATGTGTGGAGCCCAGAGCTCAGCACCAAGGTGGTTCACCCCACGGGAGAGAGCCTTGACCCCCGGATCCACACTGTGAACTTCTACTCTTGTCTTACTTCCTTTCTCGCTCCCTCATCACCGCTGGGACTCAGAGCACACATGTACAGGGTTGGGTTGGATCCCAACAAGAGGCAGATGCCTTCTGTTTTCTGAGGGACAACCAGAGAATCCTACTTCTAACATCAAATTTTCTCACTACTATATCCTTGGTGTTTATAGCTTGTAGTGTGAAAGTTAATTATGGGAACTGGGTCGTTTTTGTTATACCCTAAAGAGCCAAGAAACCAGGGGAAAGGCACTCAGGGTGTCAAAATTGTTTCTAGAATGCAATTGAAGGAGGCCCTATAATTCCTTAGAACAAATGTTTATAGCTTTTTAAATAAACAGAAATTGACTCCCCAGTCTTAAAACTCAAGATAGTTACATTTGTCTTATCTGAGTTCTTTTTTGAGGAAATCAACCATCAGGTCTCCCAGACACTATCAAAAAGCTGAAACTTACATATCACTGAATAGCAGCACTGAGACATCAGAACCTTCGCCCATTATGATTGCCTAACTGACCTCTTGCTTCCTGTTGACCAAATTATCTTCCTTACTCCTCCCTAATTCCTGTTTTCCTGCATTTCTTCCCTGCTATATAAACCCCTAATTTTAGTTGGTCAGGAAATACATTTGAGAAGGGTGTCCCATTTTCTCAGCTGTATCACCTGATTAAAGCCTGTTCCTTGGCAATACTTATTTTCTTAGTGATTTGCTTTCTGTGTGGTGAGCGGCAGGATCAACACCGAACCCCTGGCATTTCAGTAACAAAATTGTAACTTCTGAGATAACTTGATATAATTCTAGAATTCACTTTGTCCATCACTGCTTACCATTCTGAGCTTGCCAGCTACCAATCTTTACGAGTGCCAGTGAACTTACAGAAAGAGCAATAGGTAATGTTTTCCCTTTTTCATAAAACTCTAATGTTCTCTTTGTTCTTCCAACATATTGAAGACCACTGGGTTTTCCTGTATACCACACTTGGCAAATATTTCTTTACAAATAAAACCCTAAATTTAGAGATTCAACTCTACATATTATTTAGACTTGAGTAGTTTAGACTCTAATTCTCTGTGTTAAGACAATTTCTGCTTACAATATCTATAGTGGCTTCTTCTCTGTTATATGAATTCCAACTGAAGCCATAAACTAGACTCCTCAGGTGTAATGACCTCTGTCTTTATGAAATCAGCAGAGACATTGCTATGTCTGCGCAGTGGGGCTGAGAAAGAGAAAATTAGAGTGCAGAGGTGACTTCATGTCCCTCTCTATCAACACCATCAGAGTGTGGCTGCATCTGAGAAACACTCTCAGTTGATGGAAGCATCAGGAAAGCAGCTGGGGCAGCCCAGCCTCACACATCTGCTTCCCTGGGGGTTTATGTTAGGGTTTGTCACACTGTGGGAGGGTAACTGCTATGTTGTTGACAGTAATAAGTTGCAATATCTTCAGGCTGCAGGCTGCTGATGGTGAGAGTAAAATCTGTCCCAGATCCACTGCCGCTGAACCTTGATGGGACCCCACTTTGTAAAGTGGATGCATCATAGATAAGGAGCTTAGGGGCTTTCCCTGGTTTCTGCTGATACCAGGCTAACCACTTACTAATGCCCTGACTTGCTTGGCAAGTGATGGTGACTTTGTCTCCTACAGATGCCGTCAGGGAAGATGAAGACTGGGTCATCTGGATGTCACATCTGGCACCTGAGATTGGAAATATAGAAACGAAGGTCCACACAATTAATCATATTGTAAGAGAACTTCCCTGAATAGCCAGGCAGTACTGACCACACTTGGCTGAGTAAATTCCTAGTGTTCTCCTTCCTTACCTGGGAGCCAGAGCAGCAGAAGCCCCAGGAGCTGAGCGGGGGCCCTCATGTCCATGCTGTGTCTTGACTAGGTCTGACTCCTGCACAAAGTGTGGTCAGCCTATTAATAAGTCTTCAGGGCAGGAGGAAGGGCTCTGGGGACAGGCAAATGAGCAGGGGATGGGGCAGGCTGGGCACAGCTGCAGGGTTGGCTCATCTCAGATACTCAGCACTAGCTCAGAGTCCCCAGTGTCCCAGGTAAGACCAGGGTAGCACAAATTTGTCTGGAGAGAATGTGTTTCTACTGGGATCATTTGTTATAAGAAATTCTTTTAGGCATTTTTTTTTTCACAATTTGAAATATACCTCAGGAAATCGATGAAGGAATGTATTTCATTTGGTTTATGGGGATTATTTAGGAGAATTCTCAGGTCTTCAAAAGACTCTCACATGATTCTGGTTAGGGAAGGGAATACTTCATCCTATACTTGCAATTTTTCTGTGATTTTAACATTGTTTCCTTAAAAAAAACAAAAATAAATTTTATTTACATGATGCTATATGTATTTGTAAGTTTTAGGTAGTGCTGTTATGCCATTGTTCTTACCAGTATAAGATCAAGCAATTTACTTCAGATACACAAAGATGATACTGTGTTTCCGCAATGCATGCGACACTCACAGATCCACCATTATCAAGAGCTACAGGTCTCTTTAATACCCAGACACTACATTGACTGCATCTCATTCTTGTTTTGGGCACCTTCATAGTCTACCTTCTTTTCTGCCATTGAATATTATTTCCCAAAGGTCATCTCTCTTAGGGAGTGCGGCCACTGTACGGAGCATGTCTCTGCCATGCACTATCAATGACACTTTTTAACTTTTTATCAGTGAGTGGGGACATCATCCTGACCCAGACACTAGCTGTACTCTTAACACCTTTAGGAAAGAGACACTCAATCTCTTATCCAGCAGTTGCCTTTGTACATGGAGAAATCAGTTGAATCCAAATGAAACTGGACACGGATTTGCACTCATTATATCTCACATCTCTAATGTGCCCCAAATGTCCTGGCCTGGCTCAGTAGCAGGGGAAGTGGATCCAACTATATCAGCATCAGTGGGCAGCAGCGTAGGGCTCCACAAAATTCTACTGATGTCTGACTAGGGGAACTAAATCACAGTGCTGTAGCCTGCGCACAAACCTTCCTGCTGCTTTGTAAGCAGCCTGAATTTTAAGGAAACTTGCATATATTGGGAAAAAGGAAGAAAGTTCCATTTGTCCTCCAAATATTTGCTGAAAGTAAACTGACAAAAGGAAGATTAATAGGAGAAAAGGCAAACGAAATTCATTTAAAGGCATATCATAGTAGGGTGATTAATCAGATAACTCAATTAGATCCAGGTATTTATATTTCCTGTCTTGGGAAGAGGGAATTGGGAAGTGTAGGTAACCTAGAGAGAATAGATAAGAATAGAAGTGCACTCTCAAAAGAAGAGGTAGTAGCCTCTCTGAATAAAGCATCAATGTCCAGTCTCTTCCAGACGGCCTGGAGTGTGTATCCCTTAGGAAAGCGCTGTGGTTTGACTGTGTTCTCCAGAATCCATCTGTTGTAAAGTTAATTCTTAGTGTAAGGGTAGTGCCAGGTGGGCCTATGGGGATGTGTTTAGGTGATGAGGGTGGAGGCCTCTAGTGGAATATGTTAATGCCACTATAAACAGGGATTATGGGGCTGGGATCTCTCTCTCTCTTCTGCTCCTCTGTCACATTAAGACATGGCCTTTCTTCTTTTGAAGGACTTCACGCTCCAGGCATCATCTTGAAGGCAGAGAAAGCAGACTTTAACCTGTCCATGCCTTGATCTTAAATTCCCCATTCTCCAGAAGTATGAGAAAATAAATTTCTGTTCTTATTAATTACACAGTGACAAGAAATCTGTTATAGCAGCTTGAAAGAGAACCAGAGACAGCTCACAATCAGTGAGGACAGGATGAGGTGTATACATACCCCAGCTTCCTCATCTCTCAGATGGAATAGCCCAGAGGTATTTAGTCCATGTTTCCATATGTGGTTGATCCTCAGTTATCGTGAGTCAGGCGGGTTGTTGATGTGTCTTTTACCATTCATCTTCTATTCCTCCTCTCACTTTCCTGCTTTCCACCCAGTGTAAATTGGCTGCCTAAACAGGTGGGTTTTGTTTGTTGGTTTGTTTTTCTTTTAGGAGGGAAAATTAGATATTCAGGACACAATCTGAGAGGGACAGATTTAATCAGAGATGTTGTAAGAGAAAGAGGAGATGTGGAAGGAGTCAGAGCAATAAAATATGTGTCTCTGCTCCCATATCTAAAATAAAGTCATTGATTTTAAAAAGGGAAGCAAAGCTCTTTACTTTCCATCTTCTTATGAAGGATCAAATTCTTCTCAGAGTCCTTTCCCCCACTTCACTCCCATGACATTGCATAGTGGAGCTAATCACATGTGCCCTGAATCCCTGCTTCTGTCCAGGGCTGGAAGAGGCTCACTGTCCTCACCGTGCCCAGCAGGATAGAGCTGGAGCCCTAGGCACCAGAGAAGAAGAGGATGGCTTCTGTGCAGGCGATAAGAGCTTTACTCACACTTTACCTTTCACTATAATTCTCAGTAAAGTTGTATGGAGAGAAGAGAACATAAGGGCAACTTTATCTGGTGGTGTTGGAAGAGGCCAGCCTCTGAGAATGACAATGAATTCCCATTTCTAATTTTCCAGATGGAAAATGCTAGGTTTGGCAAGTGTGGAAATGTGGACTTTGAGTTTAAGAACAAGACAGACTTTCAGTTACTGCAATAAACTAGGATACATTTGGAATGGGTTCCTTAGCACAGGGCTGAGTTTAGCCTGGCAGTGCCTCAGAGCTGCCAGGTGCTGGCCCTGGCACTTCTGCCTGTGGTGGAAGCAGCTGCTCTCCTGAGCCACAGAGCTGAGGACCTGGGAAGAACCAGAGGCCCTGCCCACAGGGCTGCCTGGCAGGGGCTTCAAGGAAGGAAACTACTCAGAGATTCACAGGAGCTGCAGTAAGCATATAACCTGCGGCCTGGCAAGAGTGAAGGTCTCAGAGACCCAGACCTTAGGGCTGCTGCTGGGTTCCTGGGCTGGCTGCTGTCAGCTCCATCCTTCCTGGTCCTGAATGACTGGGGACCTGCTGGAGCCAGAAAGGGAGGGTCAACAAATGTCCTCAAAGTCTTTACTCAGCCAGACTCTGTTCTGCTTGGAAATAAAAGAAACACACACCATATAAATAAACATAAAATTATGTGTATATTTAACATGAATTTATAATATAAATGTTACGCACTGAATATATATAATATTTTAGAAATAAGTTGTATTTATATATTTGTATATAGTATAAATCTTTTTATAAATAAATATGTGATACACATTTGTATATAAAGACATGTAACTTTAATTGCTAGTATAAGGTATAGTTTTAAACTTTTATAAATTGAACGTGAATGTTGATAATGAACACTGAAAATGGTGCATCACCTCGTGGTCCCTCACGACAGGGCCTGAGGGTCATAAAGCTCAGGACGCTCTTCCATGTCCCCCCTGGGCCGAGAGCGGAGAGCTGCCCATTGCTGAGGATCATGAGGATCATGAGTGACCTG
>PVKV010034604.1:0-17521 GCA_004027835.1 Alouatta palliata | reverse complement strand
GCCTTTGGGGAGCTCCCCCTTTCTGTGTGCCTTTGCATCCCTGTATGGGCTGGGGAGTGTGTGTGTGTATTCTCTAGCCATCTTAATGGAGCTGGAACTGGGATCTACACACGTGCACTGACTGTAGCTCACTTGCCATTTTCCCTCCAAAACAGGCCTTTAAGATCCCTCACTGTAGTGCCTGTTGCCCTGCCTCTTTCCAGACGCCATCGACTCTTGTTCTTCCATCATTTATGTAACCATTATCTTATTTATGGGTACTTTGGTTGTTTCCAGTTTTTTAAAAGATTGCTGGCTGGGCATGGGGCCTCACTCCTGTAATCCCAGCACTTTGGGAGGCTGAGGCGGGTGGATTATGAAGTCAGTAGCTCAAGAACAGCCTGACCAATATGGTGAAACCCCATCCCTACTGAAAATACAAAAATTAGCCAGCCATGATGGTACGAGCTTGTAGTCCCAGCTACTTGGGAGGCTGAGGCAGGAGAATTGCTTGAACCCGGGAGGTGGAGGTTGCAGTGAGCCGAGATCACGCCACTGCACTCCAGCCTGGGTGACAGAGTGAGACTGTCTCAAAAAAAAAAAAAAAAAAAAAAAAAAAAGATTGCTGCAATGAAAACCTGTAGCTGTCATTTTTCATCTTGCTGTGGGAGAATGTGGTGGGAGGTGCCATGGTGGTAGAGTGGCCTGGCGCATGGCCAGGCTTTGTGTGGTTCTGACTCTGTTCTTCCCAATGTTCCTTTCTACAGTGGTTGCCTGCGGGAGATGATGGCTGTGTGAGTGCCCACCATGGCCCACCAGAAGTGTGAGAATGTGGGGAGCGGCATGTTGGATCACAGGGCAAGGCCAGGTCCTGTCCCGCACTGCCAGGAGCCCAAGAGCGAGGACGTGGAGCTTGCCATTGGAGGCTGTGTGCCTGAGGGCCTGAAGCTGGCCGCCCTGTGGCGAGAGAGCCCCATGCCTGAAGAACAAGAGTGCCACAACCACAGCCCCGATGGGGACTCCATTTCCAACTATGTGAACAACACTTCCAAGGAGGAGGACTATGACGAGGGCCTCTCCGAGGAAGAGGAGGGCATCACCTACTACATCTGCTACTGCCCTGAGGATGACGGCTGCCTGGAGGGCATAGACTGCAACGGAGAGGAGTACCTGGCCCACACAGCACACACCCCATGGACACCGACGAGTGCCAGGAGGCCATCAGTGGAGGGGTGGACGGACTTGGCAGGCCCACACCCCCAGGGCCACAGGGCTGAAGGCAGCCAGTTGTACCTGGAGGGCTACCTGCCCATCCCAGAGGTTGAGCCCTCTGTCCTAGAGGCCCATGACCGGGAAGAAGATGGCCCCCACCGTCCCAGCAAAGAGGGCTACCAGGACTACTACCCCGCAGAGGCCAATGGGAACACTGGTGCCTCCCCGTATCGCCTGAGGTGTGGGGCTGGGGACCTGGAGGACCAAGAGGAGGACGTCGACCAGATCGTGGCCGAGATCAAGATGAGCCTGAGCATGACCAGCATCACCAGTGCCAGTGAGGCCAGCTCTGAGCATGGGCCTGAGCCAGGGCCTGGGGAATCTGCAGAGGCCTGCTTTCCCAGCAAGGCTCCAGCAGGCACGAGGTGAGGCCCAAGTCACTGAAGCTCCCTTCCAAGGCCAAGCACCATGGAGACCCCCCAGAGAGGGTTCAAGCCCAAGACCAGCACCCCAGAGGAGAGGCCAAAGTGGGCCCAAGAGCAGGTAGGATTCTGGCTGTTCCAAAGAAGGGGGCAGAGGGGCCTGAGAGCAAAGGACCTCCTGGTACAGCCCTCGCAGATGCTGAAGCGAGGCTATGGCAGGGGGTGGGTGCCTTGCGGTTCTAATGGTGGCTGAGCTCTTCACTGGTCCAGTTACGAAGCGTGTTGTGTGAATGTTCTGGCCACTCTTAGGCTCACCCCTCAGACTGAGGAGTAAAGTCTTTTTGAGGACCGATTGGCCACTGGTGTTTCACAGAAGACGCCCTTACTCCCACCCTAGAAGAGGGTCCATTTCTCCCCCACTGCCCTGGATCTGCTCATGGTGGGGCAGTGTCTGTGGGAGAGCCTGTCAATCCTTGGGGTGTACTCAGACCAGCAGGGCAGTGGCAAAGACGTGGGGGCGCTGGTGCTGACACATTGCTGTGGCCAGTGGTGGGTGGCCTGGTGGCTGGGGTGGGGGCCGGTGTGCATTTCACAATGGAAGTGTCTCTGAAAGCCTGGGGGCCTTGGCCTGATAGGCAGTTAGCTATGAACAATTGTTTGGAAAAGGATATTTTGAAAGTTTGACAAAACCTTGGGGAAGAAACACATGCCGGTGAGGGCAATGGATGTCAGCATAGCTGTGTTTTCTTTTAATTATAGCAGTGTCAGAGTGCATTCTAATAAACACATTTGAAAAGCTGCCTTCCAACAACAACAACAAAAAGCCTCACTGTGAGTATATAAAGAAGATGTGATTGATTATTGGACTTGTGTAAAGGAACTTCTATTTGTCCAGTTATGTGGACTGCTTTCATATTTTTTAAAGCCTTAACTATTTTTTTCCAAGAAGAGTTCATGAATTTGAGTGTGTGTGTGTGTGTGTGTGTGTGTGTGTGTGTGTGTACTGAGAGCTTGGGTTTGGACTAGAAATCATACTGATTCTTGGATTTTCAGCACTTTTATCTGGATGTCTTACGTTTTCTCTAAAGCACGTTCAGTGTCAGTTGACTTCACTTTGGGGGTGTTCCTGTGATTCACAGCAATTCCATGTTTACGGGGCCTGTGGAATGCACAGGAACTCCTGTGGTACTAGCGGATGTTGGGGGAGCTCTCCTCTAAGGCCAGAAGGATCTGGACCCTGGGTCTGAGCTTTATGCCAGAACGCCTCCGTGTTTGGTCTTTGGCAGGTCCTGGGCTTGTCCTGCAACAATGGCGAAGGCACCGCAGGGATTGATGTGGGCTGTGCACAGTGTGTGACGTGCTGCATCTTGTGACAAAGTATATAGCTGGCCAAATTCTTGTGAAGGAAAATTATCTTTAGAACCTGCTGGGGAGTAAGCAAGACCTGATGTTTTTCTGCTTTTGTGCTTCATGCTAACCAGATACTAATTTGGGTGAAAAACCCAGAGATCTTGGGGTTGGAGAGCTGGGAGGTGAATGAATGAATGGGTGGGTGGTAGTTGCTGCTTAAGAGGGCGCATAGTCTGGCTTCTAACCTGTACTGGCCTTCATGGTTAAAGATGCATTTATATACTGTGCCCTGGCCAGAAAGCTTGTCTTTTTTGACCTTTGCCCAAACTGGGTATGAAGGCCCTTCTAAAATGCCATTAAATTCACTTCTAAACTCGATAATTATAAATTGTGTCAGTTGGTAAATTCTGTCTTATAGAGAAGTATTTTGTAGTGAATTTATTTTTAAAAATAAAACTTGCTTTTTAGGAAGGTAATCATTTCATAATTCTTAGTTTTTTGAGGTGTCTGTAAATAACACATCTGATTTTTTTAAATATAAGGAATTGAATTTATGTAATGATTCAGGCTTTTCCAAGTTAAAGTGGTAGTTATTTTAAGAAATAGATAGTTTGGGGCATTTATTTTAAACAGAATAAGCCATTGATCTTATTCACATAGCCATGTAAGTAAAATGTTTCTTATTTTAAATTAGATTATGTTTTAACGTTTTTTTCGGTTTTGCTTTATATTTGACTGATTGCTTTTGTTTATTCCTAAGGCATCCATTAAGTTGAATTGTTCAAAATTGTTCCAGTTTTAAAAGCTGTTAACTGTTTGTCAGTTCAAAGCTGGATTTAAAAGTAAAGATTTAATTTTTTTCTCTCATTTTGTATTTAATATTATTGAAGGCTTTACTAATGCTTTAAAAAACACACAAAGTTATTGAACATACATTTATTATCTAGAGGAATAAATGCACTCCAAATACTTATCATCAGAACTCTGGAAAAAGACCTATAAATTCTCTCCAGTATTTTAAAAATTGGTATCTAAATAATTTCGTTTTGAACTAGATTAGTAACCTAAGTTGTCTTCATTCAGCTTTTAAAATTGAAAAAAAAAAAGTTTCAAATACAATAAAGACTTAAGTACACATTCAAAATTTATTTTCTGTTATGCTTTTCTGGCCAAAAGAGTTGAAAAATTTCTTTCCTTATCTTACTTACGACAAATGTTGTCAGGCTTTAAAAAAGAAAAATAAAAACAAAACATAACAGTAGTTGTGAAGACTAACTCTGTACGAATGGCTTTAATAATAGCATAGTTAAAATAACATTTAATATAGATTGATTTCACTGGATGTTGTCACCTTTTAAAACAGCAGTATTTCTCATATCATTTCTGGATGGTCTTGACACATTCTCGTATCTTCTTCAACATGACTTCTTCTCTGGTGTTTTCTTGAGTTAAAATAATGGCTTGAAGAAGATCATATGAGATTTACTGGCTCTGTGCTATTTCTTAAATGTTGGGCAAAACTGGGCTAGTTGATAAATGTAACTCATTAAAATGAGCTCTATTTTCAGTGCCCCAAGCTGGCCGGGCAGTCTGATAGAAGGCCTTATTTCCTCTTGTAGAGAAAGACTAGAGTCTAATCTTCCACTAGTCTAGGGCAGTGGCCACAAAGGCCAGGAAAGACATTACACGGTATGCCATCGTTTAGAAGACATTTGCATTTAATGGCATTGTTACAGGTGAAGTATTTCCTGAGCAAAAATCTCATTCACTCAGTGTTTGGGGGAATGTTAAATTTTATAATCATAGTTGCCTTTCTTTGTGGAAAAGACTTACTTTTATTCTTAATTTTTATTTATATGTATTTTTGTTTTACTTTAAGTTCTGGGAGGAAGAGATTTCTTTAATTTGCAGTGATCGACTTTCAGTTTTTCTTTCTTACATTCATCTCATAATATAAATTTCTTAAGTTTATTTAAAAATCACTGAAAAAACACTTAAGGGGATTAAAAACAAGCACAAAGTAAACAAAGAAACAAACCGTCCTCGTGTGTTCTCTGTGGGCGTACACGGAACTCTGTCATGCCTACAAGAAGGCTCAGTTTAAGAAGACTAGATTTTGTCAACAGTGGGACTGCCAAAGCCTGCCACTCCCTTAAAGACTGAGGAAAATGAAAAAGGATTCTAAGCGGCAAAAAATCCCCAAAGGAAAACACCTATTTTTCTAACGAGCCCAAGGAACCTCAGAAGCATGCCTTGTTTCTGTCCTTTTCTATTTCCGTGGTCCCCCGAATCCAGAAAACAAATAAAATGTAATTTTATGAGTCTTCCAGAAGACTTTTACCACCAGGAGATACTGGCCACAGGCTCTGTTTTACCCTCTAGAAGTAGTGGTCTTTGTTATTCGGGCTTATGGTGCATGGCCTCCTGGAACCAAAATGTGAATTCATGTGGAATGGACATTAATCCAGTAAATAAGGAAAGAAGCTGTTGCATTACTGGGATTTTAAAAGTTTGGTTTACATTTATATTCTTTTTCCGGTTCCCATGTTTTGTCACTCATGTGCACATTGCTTCACCATTGGGCCACGAGGGTATTGTTCTGCAGTGTTGAAACAGAATGGAAGTGACAGGAAATGTCTGCAGTTATCCAGTTGTTTGTTTCCTTATTTTGTGCTTGTTTTTAACATTTAATTTTAATAAACTCTCTGGTTGTGGAACTGCAGTGACAGGTGGTTGAGAGTTTGCCCCTAAACCTGTGGCACCGGTCTTGTAATGGACTCAGCCTGTATTCAGCCTGTGTAATCCTGGCAGATTCTTTCTCTATTTCAGAATGGGACAACAGAATAAGTGACTTGAGAGGAAGAGGAAGAAGAGGAGATGGCTGAAGTAGGTATTTTAGATAAGAATGACATTTCATAAATATGTTCATTTGTGAACATTTGAATAATTTTCTAGTCTCCTTTGTAAACCAGTATTAATGTGTAATAATTGAAAGCATAGTGTATTTGGAATGGAATATAGTTTCTCAACTCTGGCTTTACCTCTAAACGATGATACACCTTTGAGCAAATTGCTTTATTTGAATTCTTTGGATCTGGTTTCCTGGCAAACAAGAGCTCTTTATTTAATACTAATCAGTCTTTAACCTGTATTTGGTTATTTTTCGGAAGAGGAACTGCTAAGTTTTAAGAATTTTATGTTTGCATAAAAGAATTTGAGAACGTTTTAGGGACTACTCAGCAGAAGTAGTGAAACTGCCTCTTGTTGAAAAATGATCAAGGAGTTTTATCTTAGTCTGTTTGACGTTATAACAGAATACCAGAGACTGGGTAATTTATAAAGGACAGACATTTATTTTCTCACAGTTCTTGAGACTGGGAAGTTTAAGATGAAAATAGCAGTATTTGGTGTCTGAGGGCCTTCTTGTTGTATCCTCACATGGTAGAAGGCAGAAGAGCAGGAGAGCAAGAGGTGGGCAGATCACTCGAGGTCAGGAGTTGGAGACCAGCCTTGGCCAACATGGTGAAACCCCATCTCTACTAAAAATACAAAAACATTAGCTGGCATGTTGGTGGACGTGTGTAATCCCAGCTACTCGGGAGACTGAGGAACAAGAATCACTTGAATCAGGGAGGCCGAGGTTGTAGTGACTTGAGATTGTACCACTGTACTCCAGCCTGGGCAACAGAGGGAGACTTCATGTGAGTGAGTGAGTGAGTGAGTGAATGAATGAATGAATGAATGAATGAATGTATGTATGTATGTATGTATGTATGTATGTATGTATGTATGTATGTTGGCTTATTTGGTAATGGGACTTTACAAAACTTTTAATCTGCTTTACCCAGAGTCTAGCTTTTAAATAAAAGATAGGATATGAAAGGAAGGAGCCTCTTGAACTGAATGTGGGGGCTTTTTCTCTCCCCCGTAGTATAGATGTATTCTGGTTCTTGTTTCCCACTGAGCCAAGAATAATTTAACTTTTGGCATAAGAAACTATGAAGAATAACACCTTTAATAAGGTAATGTTTTTCTTCTTTTTGTAGGATATAGAAGACTTAGGTCACTATGAGATGAAGGAAGAAGAGCCTATTAGTGGGAAAAAGTCAGAGGATGGTGGACTTGAAAAGAAAAATTGGCAATATTAGAAAAAATTAGGAAGACTCAGGGGCAAGACCATTTAAATGTGTGAAGTGTGTGTAAATCTCTAGAAACTGGACTTTTGTGGTTATGTAATTATAGTTTATACCAGCAATTCATTAACATGCTGATCTCAGCTGCTCTCCTTCTCCGTTTCTGCCTTAGTGGTGGATTCAGTCATATGTTTATTGGTATTGAGACAGGGTCTTTGCTCTGTCACCCAGGCAAGAGTGCAGTGGCACAATCATAATTCACTGTCTCCTAGGCCCCAAGGATCCTCCTGCTAAGTAGCTTGGACTATAGGCATGTGCCACCATGCCAGGGTAATCTTTTATTTTTGGTAGAGATGAGGGCTCACTAGGTTTCCCAGGCTGATCTTGAACACCTGAGTTCAAGGGATCCTCCCATTACAGTGTCCCAAAGTGCTGGGATTATAGGCATGAGCCACCATGCATATGTAGCCTCAGTTATATGTTTCATTGCTCTAGATTGCCTTTCTCATCTACTGATAACCACTTTTTAACCCTGTTCATCAGCTCTTCACATCCTGGAACCACCTTCTGATTCCTGTGCCATCGTCGGAGGAAAAACTCTTGGCTGTAACATGATGGTCGAGAAAGTTTCAGAGGTAAAGAACATTCTAATGTCATTTAGGGATAAAGAACACTCTAATGTCATTTAAGGAAACTGGTTCTTCTGCCCCTATTCTTTGGAATATTTAGGGCTAAGTTCTTAGTTTCTGACATCATAAAAATTTGAAAGCATTCTGTTCTAGGAGCCATTTTAAAAAATTGACTAGAATTTAAGAGTGATTAGAGTAATAGCATTAGAATTGTTAAATTACCCATAGTCCATCCACCAGGTGCGGTGGCTCACGCCTGTAATCCCAGCATTTTGGGAGGCCAAGGCCGGTGGATCACTTGAGGTCAGGAGTTTGAGACCAGCCTGGCCAACATGATGAAACCCTGTCTCTACTAAAAATACAGCAATTAGACAGATGTGGTGCCGTATGCCTGTAATCCCAGTTGCTTGGGAGGCTGAGGCAAGAGAATTGCCTGAACCTGGGAGGCAGAGGTTGCAGTAAGGTGAGATCGTGCCACTGCACTGCAGCCTGGACAACGGTGTGAGACTCTGCTAATAAAGAAATAACTAAATACATTCCCATAATCCTATATCCCTCACAACTCTCCTGTGTTTGCATGTTCTCATCTTTGCTTGTGTGCATACTTTCTTAGTAATGCCACTTAGAAATAGTTTCCGGAGGAATAATTCCTGAGAGAATTTTGTATGATTCCTTCTTTTTTTTAAGGTATGTATTGGGTAGAGGAGCATTTCATATGAAACTGCTCACAAAACAGGTGACTGTTTTCTTAAAATGTTAAATGTTCACTCTTGATACTGTGTTTTGATGATATAAGTCAGATTGTAAGGAGAAAGTCCTTAAGTAATAGCTCCTAAAGAAATTTTAGTTGCTTTTTTTTTTTTTTTTAATACCTCCTGCTTTCAAGAATGAAAATGGTAAACCAGTAAAGTGGTTGTGTACTTGGTGCTGAATCTATGCTAGGATAGGCATTAAGAGTGACCTTTATTTAAGGTTCTAATTTGCTCATGTTAGGCACTTAGAACATAGGTTTGTTGTTCTTTGTGAGATTCTGGAAATGGTCCAGTTTTACCTTTCTCCTTGACTACAGACTTTTTTTTTTTTTTTTGAGACGGAGTTTCGCTCTTGTTACCCAGGCTGGAGTGCAATGGCGCGATCTCGGCTCACCGCAACCTCCGCCTCCTGGGTTCAAGCAATTCTCCTGCCTCAGCCTCCCGAGTAGCTGGGACCACAGGCACGTGCCACCATGCCCAGCTAATTTTTGTATTTTTAGTAGAGACGGGGTTTTACCATGTTGATCAGGATGGTCTCGATCTCTTGACCTCGTGATCCACCCGCCTCGGCCTCCCAAAGTGCTGGGATTACAGGCGTGAGCCACCGTGCCCGACCCCTAAATCCTAAAATATATTTTATATTACTTTATGAGCCTTCTTTTTGTCTTGACTTCTTTTTGAGATAATGGATTTCATTTTGATTTGCTTTGTTTTCTTGTTACAAAAGTGATCTATAGAAAATATAGAAGTGTAAGAAAATTGAAGATATGAATTAATTACCATTTAATGATCTAGGGTCTGTGTTTTCAGTCTGTGTTAGATGTACTGTAGATAACCATGTCTACTGTTGTAAATTTATTATTGGTGTGTATCCTGCTGAGACCAGCTGGGTCGTGGAGCCCTATTCCTTTGGCGGTGCTGAAGGAGTTAAGAAACAGACACTATAAAGATAAAGTGCAAAAGTGGGATCAGAGTGGGATGTCAGGGGGCTGACAGCATTTCCCAGCTGAAAGCCCAGAGCAGACTCTGAACCACATATTGATTCTTTGTGAACAAGTGATTATTTTTAATAAGCAGGTGCTCAGTGTTTCTTCATAGAATAAAGACAGACTAAACAGGCAGATAGTGCCTGTTCACTAGTAAAATAGAAGCTAGAAAGCACTCTTTGTCGCGTCAGCGATGGGGACAAGATCAGATATCCTGTGATTCGTGAACTGGTTTGACTAGTGCATGATCAGTACATATTGTTTACTATTCTAGCAGTTTTCTGCCTGGGGATGGCTCAGTGTTCCTTCCCATTGCCTCTCAGCAAACAACATATACTCCATCACACATGCGTCAAGACCTTCTCCCAGCAGTATACCCTAGTGAGTTAAAAATTATATGTACTTTGAAGTTTTGCAAAATTGAGTTCCTGTATAGAACTAATAACAGGTGAACTTTTATGTGCTAGGCTCTAGTCTTTTTATTCATTGATTTAGTTTTACTTTTTTCTCTGTGCCTGTAGTTCTAGCTACTATAGGCATGGGCCTGTAGTTCTAGCTACTCAGGAGGCTGAGATGGGAGGATCGCTTGAGCCCAGGGGGCTGAGGCTGCACTGAGAAATGTTTGTGCCAAACTGGGTGACAGTGAGACTCTGTCTTAATATAAAATAAAATAAAATCAATACAAAATGTAATTGCTGAAATAAGAAACTCAGTAGATGAATTAGACATCAGAAGAGGGGATTAATTGATTAGATGATTATCTCCAAAAACATAAGGCAGAATGTTACATAGAGACAACGAAGACAGATGATAGGGCAGAAGTAGGTGGGGTTGTGGGGAGAGAGATCAGAATGAGGTCTAAAATATGTCTCAGTGGACCCAGGAGGAAATATTAAAATTATATTAGAAAGTGAGAGAGAGGCCAGGCACAGTAGCTCACACCTCTACTGCCAACACTTTCAGAGGCTGAGGCAGGTGGATCACTTGAGGCCAGGAGTTTGAGACTAGCCTGTCCAACATGGTGAAAACCTATCTCTGCTAAAAATACAAAAATTAGCTGGGCATGGTGGCAGGCACCTGTAATTCCTGCTACTCGGGAGGCTGAGGCATGAGAATTGCTTGAACCTGGGAGGTGGAGTTTGCAGTGAGCCCAGATCACCACTGTACTCCAGCTTGGGTGACAAGAGTGAAGCTCCATCTCAAAACCAAACAAAAAAACAAAGAGAAATAGAAGTTCTTAAGGTATAGAAGCTCTAAAGGTCATAGAAGCAGTCCACATAAATCAATCACAGCAAATGTAAATAGACTAAAGTTAGACTGATTGAATTGATAAAATCCAGTTGTTTTAATCCATCATCTATAAAGTATGAGGATATGAAAAGATGGAAAGTTTTTATAAAGGAGAGAGGTTGATAAAGATATGCCAGTAAACATTAAGCAAAAACAAGTGATGTAGCCAGGCATGGTGGCTCACGCCTGTAATCCCAGGACTTTGGAAGGCTGAGGCGGATCACTTGAGGTCAGGAGTTTGAGACCAGCCTGACAACATGGTGAAACCTCGTCTCTACTAAAAGTACAGATATTAGCTGGGCATGGTGGCATGTGCCTGGAATCTCAACTACTCAGGAGGCTGAGGCAGGAGACTCCCTCGAACCTGGGAGGGGGCAGGTTGCATTCAGCCAATATCATACCACTGCATTCCAGCCTAAGCAACAGAGCAAGACTCAGTCTCAAACAAACAAGTGATGTAGCTTTAGTACCAAAGAAAACAGGATTTTGAAACAGTGTCTGCCGCATGCATCTGTCTGCGAGGGAAAGCAGGGGACAGTGGCTCATAACAGTGGGCTGCCCACTGTTGTTTAAAGAACATACAAGAAATTCGTAATAGTGGTTAACTTTTGTGGAGGAAGGGGGATGAATAGGAGGAGACTTTGTGGTTAGGGGACAAGTAGGGAGAGTTTGTGCTTAGGATATAGACGTTTTTGAGTGTTGTGCTGTGTGACTTTATTATGTAAAAAAAAAATCTGTGACCTAGTAGATAGATGTGCACCACTACCGAGAATGCTGATGGTATATTAATTGGAAGTTAAGATATAGGTTGGTTGTACCTATGGCGACAAAATTAATCCTAGATTTGGCTTCTTAGAAAGATTGTGTATTTTTACTAAAAGAGGACTTCTTTAGTAAATGGCTTGGTGCCAATTTTGGGCATTCTTTAGATTTCTAACTTAAAATGTCATTCATATGTGTAGTTGTGGAAGCTTAATATTTTCTCATCTGCAAGTAATATTTTGTAGGGTTTTTTTTTTTTTTTGATAGAAGTGATGAGGAAGAGAGTTTGAGTTTTATTAACGTCCAGACAGTGTTCTTTCACTTGATTCATCAACATGGAGTTGGATTCTAGAACCTGAAGGCTTTGTACTTGTCCAGTAGTAGGAAGACGTATAATAGTGAACTGTGAGGCTTGTTGCTGTTTATTGGGGTACAGTTTTGGTTAGGTTATTCTTACAGAATTGTAGAGAATAATGAAATTGAGAAATGAGGCTATTAAGTTAAAATTATTTTTGAAATGGAAACATTCAGAGTGTCCTGTGTACTTTTTTTTTTTTTTTTTTTTTGGAGACAGAGTCTCTCTCTCTCTCTCTCTCTCTCCCAGGCGGGAGTGCAGTGGCGCAATCTCAGCTCACTGCAGCCTACGTCTCCTGAGTTCAAGCTATTCTCCCACCTCAGCATCCCAAGTAGCCAGGACTGCAGCGGTGCGCCACCACGTCCAGCTGATATTTGTATTTTTAGTAGAGACAGGGTTTCACCGTGTTGGCCAAGCTGGTCTCGAACTTCTGACCTTAGGTGATCCGCTCACCTCAGCCTCTCAAAGTGCTGGGATTACAGGTGTGAGCCACCATAGCTATCCTGTCCTGTGTACCATTAGGCACAGGGGTGATCCATTTATAAATTTATTGTGATAATTTTTACCTAATTAGTTTTGATCTGAAATGTGTAGTCACTTTCAGAGTCAATATAATCTGGCAAGAGCCCAGCAATTCTGTAATTCCATTGTACAGATACATAAGAAAAATGCTGTTTAATTCAATGTGTTTATTGCTGTTTAAGAAGTTTTATATAATGTTTTGATATTTACCTTGATTTGTTTTTTTGTTCTTGGTTTATGTTACCGTAGTGAAAAAAACTTAACTTGTGCTGCATACAAAATCTTTTAATGAATCTTTAACACTGTGCTTCTTTCAAAAATCTTTGTATCCTGTGCACTTGGCCTAGGTATCTTGGAGTCAGAATCAAGATGGCTTTTTTTAGCATGTTAGTGAATAGCTCACTCTACTTACTTGAAATCAATGGTCTTAAGGTGGGAATTAAGGCAACCCTTTATAGAGTTGTTGTTATAACTGGGTAAATGCAATCAGGATCATGACCTGCCGTTTCTGAAACATCTTCAGACTATATACTTAATGCTTATGACAATCTTACTTACATGTCTGTTCAATAAGAATAGTTGTCATTTCAGTCTATACATGAGTATTGAGTTGTCAGTATTTTTTAAAGTTAACTCTTTCTTAAAATATCCTTCATAAGCTTTAGTCGTCTTTAAATTCTGTTTATACCTTATTCACAGTGTATATATTTTGAGTTTTTGTCTCTAACAGTGAGATTTAAAAAAAAACAACTAGACTTAACATAATGTTATAAACAACTAGACAAGAAATAATTGTATAGAACCTGTTAAAGTCATGTAGAACGTATTTTTAGATACCATGTCATACTTTGCATTAAAGTCGTTTCTATGTTTCCTTGTTTTACAAGGTTTTCTTTTACTAAATAAGTAAACCCATCAGATTTTCTCCATTATTTGGTGGTGGATCGAGGAAAATGGGGGGCAGGGGAGTAATCGAGCTTTTGGCGGGGTGAGGAGAAGTAGGACCTGCGTATAAAAACTTGTTTGAAGGTTCCAGGTAAATCTCTAATTAGAGTGATCTTGTCCCCTGTACTTCATTTCATCTATTCCCGGAGAAGCTGCATGGACGTTAACAGAAATCAAAAAAGTCACCACTCTGCTAAGCTTTCCTATATTGACCACAACACACATACGTTCCATTAGTTACCTTCCAGTTGATGGGAGAAGAGTGCTTGCAAATAGAATGTCAATGACCTTGTTAAACAAAGAGAAAACGGAACTTACCTGAAATTAGAAGTTAACGAGAAATTTTCAAAAACATAGTAGTTGACAAGGAAGTCAAGAAAAACAGAATCATGTCTGTGATCCCCAATAGTAAAATATATCAAAACAAAGGTCAATTAATAAATAGAGGCATTTTCTAAATTAAACTCAGGGCTGCCATATATATATATAAATATAATACAATGTGTTTTCCGTCAATATTCAAAACTTGTCTTATACGGAACTATAAATTTGCTCCACTGAGCCAGGCATGGTGGTGGGTGCCTGTGATCCCAGCTACTTGGGAGGCTGAGGCAGGAGAATTGCCTAACCCAGGAGGTGGGGCGGAGTTTGCATTGAGCCAAGACTGCAGCATTGCACTCCAGCTTGGGCAACAAGAGCAAAACTCCGTCTTAAATAAAATAAAATAAAATAAAATAAAATAAAATAAAATAATAAAATAGAAGATGGGGCACCTTTGTGTATTGCATGTCCCGAAAATGGGCTGGCTGACCTCATGAAGCAGGGATTCAAGCTCTGTAACCTACATGGGATACATGCAGGAGAAAAAGAAGAAGAAAAGAAACATAAATAAAGAAATGAACACTTCTCCCTGGTTATAAAGGAAATCACCTTCTTTTTGTAGTATTTTGGATGACAAAATATAAAGAAAAATCTAATTTTGTCACTGAAAACATTCTGGTTTGTTGCTTTTTACAGTTTTCTATGCATATAAACATTTTAAAAAGAATCATAATATATAGTCTTTTGTCACTTACTACATTTCGGGCATATTTTTATGGAAGAAATATATCCTGACATTATGATTTTTAATAGTTGGATGTATATTTAGTGAATCATGGCCACCCCAGAGGTGAATTTCTTTCTGTATACATTTATTGGACTCAAGTAAGTATTACTGGAATCAATTCACAGAAGTAGAATTTCTGGAGGAAAATAATATAAAACAGCTTTAGGGTTTTTAATAGAAATGTTCAAATTATCCTGTAGGAAAATTGGTTCAGTTTATCCCCAACAGGGCCAGAGCTCCAGGTTCCCCTATCCCTTTGTCCTCTTTGCTGGTCTTTAAGCAGAAAATCTCATTGTTTCATTACATTTCTTTGATTTCTAGTGGTTTTGAATCTTTTTCATATGACTCTTTGGCCATTTATATTATTGTGGGAAGTGCCTATTTCTCTATTGCTTTTTTTCTGTTGGAAATAATTCATTCTTTTCTGAGAAATTTTAAAGATTTCTTTTCTTTATAGGCTGAGGATAGAAACCCTTTATCTGTCATTGAGGTTACAAAGACTTTCTCCCAGTAAGTGATTTCACATTTCACTTTATTTTTTCTTGATTGATTTTGCTAGCCAAGCACCAAAGTCACATTTCACTTACTTTTTATCCTGCTAACTGAAAGTGTTGTAACTCAGTGATTTTAGTGGAGCAGGACAGATGTAATTATCTAGGTCTCGCTGTCACCCCGACTGGAGGGCACTACTACAGCTTGGAACTCCTGGGCTCAAGCGATTTTTCCCACCTCGGCCTCCCAAGTAGCTAGGACTACAGATGTGTGCTGCCACGCCCAGCTAATTAAAAAACATCTGTATAGAGATGTGAATTCTCTGTGCTACCCAGGCTGGTCATGAACTCCTGACTTCAAGTAATCCTCCCACCCTGGCTTGCCAGTGTGCTGGGATTACAGGTGTGAACTGCTTCTCCCAGCCAGGAGCTTACTTTTGTTTGCTAGTGCTGTTCTTGGTATCTTTTTCTATGTAAGGCTTTGGTGCTAGTGCTGACGTATTACACTCACCATCTGGGGTTTACGGGACTTTTGTTTGAATATTGAACAGATGGAACTGTTTAGTTCTGGGTCTTTGCAGGTATATAAAGTGTGCCTACCAGGACTCTGCTTTATAACCATTGAAAGGCAGGAAGCAATACAGTAAAACTTTGCCTGGCTAGAGGCTTTGGAAGAATGGAGTATTCTGGTTTAATTCTATTAACTTGGAAGAATGAAGGTGATAAAAATTCAAAACTTTAATTTCCTGAATTGAATGCAGTGTGAAAATATGGGGAATGATTCCACTTCTCTAGTAAGGTTGGACATTCAGATGTACTTGGTCTTCTATGATAGAACTCCTAGTGTGCCTGAGTCTTCCACTGTCAAGATCCTTTCCTAAAACTTTAGATGTAAGAGGGTGTAAATGATATTCAGTGAGATCAAGCTGGATGAGAACTTAAACCTGTAAATATACTTTTTAGACGAAATCTCTGATTGCTACTCGTTTTCTTATTTTGTTCATACGAATAAAACACACTGGCTGGAGGGCGGAAGTAGGAAGGAGATTTCTGTCTTTTCATTTCATGTCATTGTTTCATATCGAGACAGAACATACAGTATCCCTGGCTTTGGACCTGCAGAAGGAAACCCCTTTTTCTACCTGCTGTGTGCCAGAGGTTCCTGAACACCTGGAGGGCTTATTGCAGCACAGATTTCTGGGCCCTGCTTTAGAGTTTGCACTTCCTCAGGTCTAGGATGGGGCCTGAGAATGTGCATTTTTAAGAAGTTCCCAGGTGCTGCTGGTTCTGGTCTACATTTTTGAGAACCACTCTTACATACTAGCTGTAAATTGTAGAACTCTAGAAGAAAGCTTAGTTTGGTCTGGGATAAAAGCACGCAGGTAATGGAGCAAATCATGGAAAAAGTCGACCCTTGATCCCAGCCTAATGTGGAATTCAGGTAACAAGCAATACACAGTGACATAACACAGTTGTTGGTTTTCATGATTGCAAGTCATAGCCAAGTATCGAGTGAGAAATTCAATTTATCCACAGGACTTAGAGAGGCCAGGTGATTGTAGAAAAATAGGATTTAGTGATTAACCTCCTGAGAGTAGGAGTTATTTATGTCCTTTTTCTCTCCCCCATCACTTAACTTTCAGCCTTACTTTAGGAGGGTCTTGCATTTGTTTTAAACTGGTAAAGAGCTTTGAATGCTTATTAAATGGAAAGCTTTGTGTGTTTATTTATTTATTTTGAGACAGAGTTTCATTTTGTTGCCCAGGCTGAAGTGCAGTGGCACGATTTAGGCTCACTGCATCCTCCACTTCGTGGGTTCAAGCAATTCTCCTGCCTCAGCCTTCCAAACAGCTGGGATTACAGGCTCCCACCACCATGCCCAGCTAGTTTTTGTATTTTTAGTAGAGATAGGGTTTCATCATGTTGGCCAGGCCGGTCTTGAACTCCTGACCTCAGGTGATCCACCCACCTCAGCCTTCCAAAGTGCTGGGATTACAGGCATATGCTACCGTGTCTGGCTCGAAAGCTCTGTGTTTCTAAAGATATTAGATATGTTTCTTGTTTAAAAAAAAACAAAACAAAACACTAATGTAGGAGAATAAGGGAAACTTTTTCCAAAACAATCATTGTGATTATTTAATCTGATTGGAATGTTGGATAATATAGTCTGTGTCATTAATCGTCAAGTATGCTGTGGATTTTCCATTTTAATACTATTTGTACCTCAATTGAGATAATAAAGTTTTAAAGTTTATAGAGTGAAATTCAGCCCCACCTCTCTCCTAGAGTGGGTGGAGACAGCAAGTACATGGGCAGCTTTCATTGTGACCCCCATAGGTCCCTCATGACACACTTCTGCCAGGCCACGCCTCATTATCTTTCATCATTCTCATTGACCAATGGGCTTGCAGCATTCAGGCCACACCCCTATTCTGGGTTCTAGTGTAGCCCTGGTTACGCCTCCTCTGGCTCAGTCACACAGCTGCGTGGTAGGTGACAGGACATATCTCACTGTCCTTTTCTGTATCACGCTGATGTGGCCCCAACCGCACGTCCCTCCCCAACCGCATTTCCCTCCCCACCCC
>PVKV010034603.1:0-17508 GCA_004027835.1 Alouatta palliata | reverse complement strand
GGGTTCAAGCAATTCTCCTGCCTCAGCCTCCCGAGTAGCTGGGACTACAGGCACGTGCCACCATGCCCAGCTAATTTTTGTATTTTTAGTAGAGACGGGGTTTCACCATGTTGAACAGGATGGTCTCGATCTCTTGACCTCGTGATCCACCCGCCTCGGCCTCCCAAAGTGCTGGGATTACAGGCGTGAGCCACCGCGCCCGGCCGAAGTCAATTTTAAAACATTAACATCTTCCAACATAGTTTAAGGGAATACCTTTACTTCCAACACGCTGCTTTGGTGTCTCTGCTAATTATTTTATTTTATTTGTTTTATTTTTTATTTTATTTATTTATTTATTTATTTATTTTTTGAGACAAGGTCTCACTCTGTTACCCAGGCTAGGTTGAAGTGCAGTAACATGATTATGGCTCACTGTAGTCTTGACCTCCCAGGCTCAGGTGATCCTCCCACCTCAGCCTCCCAAGTAGCTGGGACTACAGGTGCACGCCACCACACCCAGCTATCAACTAATTATTTTATAATACTAGCACTGTTATTTCCCTGCCCCACTTATTAACCAAAGAGCCTTTCAATACCAACTTAAAAATAAAATCTTAGTCACTTTTCATTTAACATATAATAGTCTTGTTTTATGTACTAAAAGCATGTTCCATAAAATATTTGATATTCTTTCATCAAAGGCAAAATCAAACATTCTCAGTGATTACTACAGTCAAAGAAAAATTAAGTTTAAAAATATAGCATATGTTACACAAGCAATAATTCAGCTAGGTGTAAACACAACATGGAGGCTGCAACTAAGATAATGCAATAAATTATTTTGCATTTTTTTTTACTTTTTTATTATTTTTCAAAGATTTCCATAACTGGCAGAAGCCTGTTATTCTCTTAACCACTAGGACAAGATTAATTCCTCAATATTTTAGAAAACAATCCAGATAAAGAGATCAAGATCACAAAATTATCTAACAAAAACATAGATACTAGAAATACATATATATATTTTTGAGATGGGGTTTCACCATGTTGGCCAGGCTGGTCTCGAACTCCTGAACTCAGGTAATCCACCTGCCTCAGTCTCCCAAGTTCTGGGATTCCAGGCATGATTCCTGGAATCCACTGCACCCAGCCGATACTAGAAATATTTTTAAACAGTAAGTAAAAAGGTATACCTCCATAAACCACTTAAGAGTTAAGGTAATTTTTATAGCTTTTCTGCCAAACTAAAAGGTATAAATGTTTTTGGCAGAAAACTAAAAGATCTGAGCTCCTAATTAGTATTTTTTGCACTCAATATGCACAATGAACTAAATTAACCCAAAAAAACATCAAATATATTTTTTACATAGACCAAGCATAAAAATCCAAATGAGTTTGAAATCTTAATTTAATGGAGATAGATGTAGACAGATGATAGAGAAGAAGGAGAGAGAAAATATGAATGAATGATCATTAGCATCACCTTTACCACCATTTCAGAATGCAAGGTAGTAAGATTTCAGGTGAATTTTCTTTTTCTTATATGTTCTTCTGTCTGTATCTGTCTCCTCTTATTACTATATAATAAGTATCATTACTATACAATAAGAGGAGAACAGATACAGGCAGAAGAACATATAAAAAAAAGAAAATTCACATGAATTTTGTTGTTGTTGAGGAAGTTACAAGGCTGACCTGATTAAGAGTCCATATTCCACTCTCCTAACAGCTAGGTATGGTTATATGACTAAATTCAGACCAATGGGATATTGGCAGAAATGTCGCAATGACTTCTAAAAAGTACCCTTAAGAGAAGGAGGAGACTGCCCTTCTTCACTCCCTCTCCTCATGTTGAACAGAATATAGGTGCAATGGCTGGAATCTGAGTAGCTACTGTGGACCATGAAGCAGAAGCCTCATGCTGAAAAGGGCTCAGCCACAGTCAGATGAAGCCTGAGTACCTGAAGATAAAGAATTGCCATATAATCCAAACTACCTACTTTTATGTGAGATAGAAATAAACTTCAATCTTGTTTAAGCCACTGTTACTTGGGGTTTTCTGCCACTGCTGCCAAACTGATCTGAACTAATACAAAACCAAAACAAGTAATTTTCTTATCAGATCTAGAAGTCATTTCCTGCCATATTATTAATCAAGAATTCCTTCCTCTCAAAACCGGATTAAAACCTTTATGTAGGCTCTGATTAAGGCACTCCAAAGGAAAGGATGTGGACAAAAATAAATCACAGGACTTCTTAGTCAAAACATCCTGGAACTACAGTCACTAAAACAAAACCTCCATGCTTGACAAAGAACTTACTTTTAAGTAACCCACTGCTATTCAAAAATGAACCTTCCTCTTTCACCTTAGATCTAGACTCAGAAGGAAGTGGTTCAAGGAGCACTCTCCATTTTAGAAGGGCAATGTTACAGAATATCTTTGTGCAATGAAGGAATACAACAACTGATATGGTTGGGCTCTGTACTGCCATTCAAATCTCATCTCAAACTGAAATTCCCACATGTCGAGGGAGGGACCTGGTGGGAGATGACTTGATCGTGGGGGCAGTTTCCCCCATGCTATTCTTGTGGTAACCATCAGCAGTTCCTACAAGATCTGACGGTTTAAAAGTGTGGTACTTCCTCTCTCTCTTTCTCTTTTCTGCTGCCATGTAAGACATGCCTTACTTCCCCCTTTGCCTTTCCCCATGATTGTAAGTTTCCTGAGGCCTCTCCAGCAATGCTGAACTGAGTCAATTAAACCTCTTTATAAATTACCAAGTCTCAGGTAGTTCTTCATAGCAGTGTGATAACAGACTAATACAACAACATTCTATTAGAGTATATTATTAAATATTCAATTCTACAACCTTGACTTCACCTCAAATACTTACTCTGCCTTTAAAGCTGTGATGTAGCTGATCTTCAGCAAAAATATGGAATTGAAGAGGTTTGATGCTGAAAATGATAGCTGACTTCAACATGGTCATAGTTTCTTCCAGTCTTTCACCACAGGCAACTACAGCTAGATGCATTTTCTCAACAGGCTGTATTTTCAGATTATACCTAATAGGAAAGAAAACCACGTTTTCCAACAGTTTTAGTATATGTTTACAACATGACACTTTCACCATGTTCAAAAAGTGAAGTTCAAGGGCAGATGTGGTGACTCATGCCTGCAGTCCCAGCTACTCAGGAAGCTAAGGCAGGAGGATTACTTGAAACCAAGAGTTCAAGGCTGCAGTGAGCTATGACTGCATCATTACACTCCAGCCTGGGCAACAGAGCCAGACCCTGTGAAAGACAGAGAGGAAAGAAAGAACAGGAAGAGAAGGAAGGGAAAGGAAAGGGAAAGGGAAAGAAAGGGAGGGAGGGAGGGAGGGAGGAAAACTGAAGTTCAAAATTTTTATTTATAAAACAAACTAGGCCAAGTGTGGTGGCTCACATCTGTAATCCCAGCACTTTGAGAGGCCAAAGAATAAGGGTCACTTCAGCCCAGGAGTTCAAGACCAGGCTAGCTAGGCAATATACCGAGATCCCATCCCTACAAAAAAATATAAAAATTAGCCAGGAGGGTGGCATGCACCTGTAGTCCAAGCTACTCAGGAGGCTGACATGGGAGGATTTTTTGAGCCCAGAAGATAGAAGCTGCAGTGAACTATAATTGTGCCACTTTACTCTAGACAGAGCAAGACTTTGTCTCAAAAAAAATTATTTATTTATTTAAAAAATAAGGGCAAACAAACATCAAATTGCAAAACATTTTTAGAATGTTGAACCAATCATATATTTCTGCACTCACAACCAGCTCTTCTCACCAATTTTCCTTCTTATGAACTATAGAACACAAAAAATGACTACTTTCTCAATTCTCCCAGGAATACATAACTAGCACCATTATAGCTGCCAGCAGATAAATTAATTCATCACTCACATTGGATGCCTTAGGAAATTAGGGCTTAATTCTCTCAAGGAACCCATGGAGAAAGACTGGTTTGAAGGTCTTTCCATTTTTTTTTTTAACTTTGTTATTTTAAAGAAAACCCTTAAACACATTCTTACTTCATCTGAAACCTCTCCCCACACCACCTCTCACCAACCAACAGTTCACTGTGAAGCAAACACAGTCATAATTTTATTCATAAATATTTCAGTATTATACCCAGTCTTAAACCATGGTGATTACAAGAATGAATTTCCTTCACATTAATAATATGCATTCAGTCCCATTTACCAAATATCCAGCAAGATGTAAACACTTCTAAGATGGTCTAAAACATGCTAATCAAACACTAGTATGTCTTTAGAATCTACTTCTAACACAGCGCAGCAGTGTATATCAGCAGGCTTAAGGAAGCTTAATACCTCTTGTTTCTGCTATGCCACTTTTTTCTTTTTTTTTTTTTTCTTTTTTTTAATTGCATTTTAGGTTTTGGGGTACATGTGAAGAACATGCAAGATTGTCGCATAGGTACACACATGGCAGTGTGATTGGCGCTGCCTTCCTCCCCATCACCTATATCTGGCATTTCTCCCCATGCTATCTCTCCCCAACTCCCCACCCCCCACTGTCTCTCCCCTATTTCCCCCCGACAGACCCTAGTGTGTGATGCTCCCCTCCCTGTCTCCATGTGTTCGCACTGTTCAACACCCACCTATGAGTGAGAACATGCGGTGTTTGATTTTCTGTTCTTGTGTCAGTTTGCTGAGAATGACGGTTTCCAAGTTCATCCATGTCCCTACAAAGGACACGAACTCATCGTTTTTGACTTCTTTCACACATCTGGTGTTAGCATAAGCTTTGGTCTTTTTACCCTTTTTTTTCTTTTTAGACACAGGGTCTCACTCTATCACCCATGCTGGAACGCAGTGGCTCAGTCAGCTCATTGCAGCCTCAACCTCCCAGGCTCAAGCCATCTTCCCACCTCAGCCTCCGAAGTAGTTGGGACTAAAGATATGCACCACCATGTCGAGCTAATTTTTTTATTTTTGGTAGAGATGGGGCCTCACTATGTTGCCTAGGCTGGCAACTCCTGACCTCAAGGGACCCTCCCACATCAGCCTCCGGAAGTGCTGGGATTATAAACAGGAGCCAGTGCACTTGGCCAGCTTGGGTCTTTTTAAAGCTATTCTTTTCCATTGACAGTAATTAGGAAGAAGCAATGTCTCTTCCCTTGTTTGCACCCTCTATCCCTTGCCCTCTTCTGTGTTGAGCCCATCAGTTCATAACACTGAAACTAGTGATGGTGGGGAGACGTAAAGTCTCAGTGGAGGGGAGACTATCTATGCTTTCTATGTTTACAACAAGGGGACATGAATCCAGCTCATCTCAGAAATAGTGGAAGCTGGGCTGGGCACGGTGGCTCATGCCTGTAATCCCAGCACTTTGGGAGGCTGAGGTGGGCGGATCACCAGGTCAGGAGTTCAAGACCAGTCTGACCAATATGATGAAACCCCGACTCTACTAAAAATACAAAAATTAGCCAGGCATGGTGGCGCAAGCCTGTAGTCCCAGCTGCTCGGGGGGCTGAGGCAGGAGAATCACTTGAGCCTGGGAGATGGAGGTTGCAGTGAGCAGAGATCGTGCCACTGCCCTCCAGCGTGGGCGTCAAAGCGAGATTCCATTTCAAAAAAAAAAAAAAAAAAAAAAACACAGGGGACAAGTTAAAAACTAGGCAATCAAGACACAACAGTTTTTAGAGAATTCTAAATTACCTCATCTTTCCAGTTACTGCCTTCATATCCTATCCTACTTCTCAGGTGATATAAAGGCCTTCTTTATAGCACCATGTTTTAAAATCAGTAATGGGCTCAGATTGCTTTACTGGCTCATAAATAGATCTTGCCCCAAGTCGAAGGCCAAGAGAAGATTTTAAAAGTAAGGCATAATAGTCATATGCTGTTTTGTACAGCATCAGCCACATACAGACAAGTAGTATATTAAACCTTAAGAAAAATTAGCCTCAGGGCTGGGCATGGTGGCTCACACCTGTAATTCCAGTACTTTGGGAGGCCAAGGTGAGAGGAACAGCTTGAGGCCACAAGTCTGAGATCCACCTGGGTAACACAGAGACCCAGTATCCGCACACAAAAAAAACTAGCTGGGTGTGGCGGTATGCGCCTGTACTCCTAGCTACTCAGAAGTCTAAGGCAGGAAGGTTGCTTGAGTCCAGGAGTCTGAGGTTGCAGTGAGCTGTGATCATGCCACACTGCATTCCACTCTGGGTGCTGGGTGATGTCATAAATGATAATATACCCAAATGTTTCTCAAGGAAAAAAATCCCTCTAAAAATCCATCCCAGGAACTCCTCCAAGGTATTTTAGCAAGGATTGTTTTGGTCACACTGCCAGCACTCCTTTCAACAGTTTCTACAGAAGTACTGTCAACCACATCACATTTGCTTTTCTGTTTGGTATCCTTTTTAGTGAGAGTATTATATACAGTTCAGGCTCAACTCCTAAACAGATCATTAAAAAACACAGTTAAAAGATTCCTCTGACCACCACCCTACCCCTAGACCCAAAAGACAGGAAAATCAATTGCAACTGGAAAAAATCTAAAGTAAGCTTCTACATGATAGGCACTGATAACTAAAACCTTCTAAGTAGTCATAGGAAAGCAGCCATTCAAATAATGTTGGCCCCAGTTGAATGGCGGAATCTTGCCAAGTCTACAAAAATCTTTCTTTTGATCACAGTATGAACAAGAGAAAAGTCCAGGTGGATTTAAAGAAATGTAATAGAAAAGGAGATTTTAAAATCAAAGCTATTTTTCTACAGATATACGATTAGAAGAAATTCTTCAGATGATTCAGAGATAATATCTGAGGGCTCCCATGGTTAAACTTGGCATAACCTAAGTATGAAAAATATGACAGTAATGAACAATAATGTATTAAATTTACAAAGTGAACACTGCCCGGGTATGGTGGTTCACATCTGTAATCCCAGCACATTGGGAGGCCAAGGGTGAATTACTGGAGGTCAAGAGTTTGAGACCAGGCTGGTCAATATAGTGAAACCCTGTCTCTACTAAACGTACAATAATTAACCGGGCGTGGTAGCATACATCTGTAATCCCAGCTACTTGGGAGGTTGAGGCAGAAGAATTGCATGAACTCAACAAGTAGAGGTTGCAGTGAGCTAGGATTGTGCCACTGCACTCCAGCCTGGGCAACAGAGCGAGACTGTGTTTCAAAAAACAAATAAATAAATAAAAAGTGAATCCATCAGTCAAAAAAATGACATTAAGGCCGGGCGCGGTGGCTCACGCCTGTAATCCCAGCACTTTGGGAGGCCGAGGCAGGCGGATCACGAGGTCAAGAGATCGAGACCATCCTGGTCAACATGGTGAAACCCCGCCTCTACTAAAAATACAAAAAAATTAGCTGGGCGTGGTGGCACGCACCTGTAGTCCCAGCTACTTGGGGGGCTGAGGCAGGAGAATTGCTTGAACCCGGGCGGCGGAGGTTGCAGTGAGCCGAGGTGACGCCACTGCACTCCAGCCTGGCGCCTGGTGACGGAGTGAGACTCTGTCTCAAAAAAAAAAAAAAAAAAAAAAAAAATGACATTAAATAAAGGGATAAGGAAAGGGAACTCTTCGTTTTTTTAAGCTGAATACCAACCAATAAACGTGGAAGAAATGAATTATAAAACTCACTATTTTTGCAATCACCACTGTAACAGATGATTTGGACAAAAAATAATCAGTGGATGCTAAAACTACATATTAACAAAGTATTTCCTCCAAACATTATAAAGGGGATAAAGGTACTGTTACAGCATAGAAATGTGAGAATATCACCTTAACCATGTGATCAAACTTAATAATATTAAACTTATGACATTAGATGTCTCCTGATAGTATGCCCAAAGAACACAATATTGCACGCAGTAATCCTGCCAAAATCTAATAATAAGTAGTCAGCAAACCAAAATTAAGGTACATTCTGCAAAACAAAAACGAAAATATCACAAAAGATACCAACAACACCACCCCTTCTCACCCCAAAAAAAAAGCTGGGCAACAGTTCTAGAATAAAGGAGACTAACTCTACCTGAGTTGAACGCAATGTATGGTCCTTGAGTGGGTCCTGATCGAGGAGGAAAAGATAAAAGGACATTAACAGGAAAATAAGAAAATATGGATAGAAATACATATTCTATGAACAGTGTTAAATAACTCAAAAGTGACAATTATGGCTGTATTAAAGAATGCCCCTGTTTTTTAGGTGACACATGCCGAATCTATGTATTTAGGAGTGTGTCATGATGCCTGCTATCTCTCAAATGGTTTGGCAGAAAAAGGGAAGTGGCAAAATGTTAATAACAGATAAATACCTAGGTGAAAAAAATGTATGATGTGTTCACTGTACTATTCTTGTAATCTTTGTATATCTGAAATTTATCAAAGTAAAACATTGGGAAGCAGGAGTTTGTCACAAAAAAAAATACTTAAAGGATGTGTTACATAACAACTTTAGGCACAAATACTGTTAACAGCAAATTTCTAAGTCTTAGAAATCGATTTCTTATTTTAAGTAAATTTCTGCTATGAAGGAATCATAGCTTTTTTCTATTTTGTTTTATTTCACAGTATAACCTCCAGTGTGTTCTTATAGCCTATTATTAAATTAGTATTCTGTGTTAAAAAAAGAGATACATAATTAGACTAGGAATGAGCATTACTGTATACAAAGTCAATTTAAACAGAATTAAATTTCAAATAACTACGCAAACTAAAAAATAACTCCCATGAAGCTATCTTTAAAAACTTGCAGTTGAACAAAACAGAAAGCTTTTTTTGCTTAACTTGTTGTGCTTAAAAAGAAAAACAACATCTTTTTCTTTTACTATTAAAAAAGAATTGTTCACAGCAACACATAATGGACTAAAAGAAAGAAAAAAAAAACAGTTGTGTTAAAAATTCACAAATCTAAAATCAACTCCCACCATACAGAAGATTAAATATTTTAAAGAACTGATTTTTTAAGAAGCTCAAGTCATAAAAAAATTAGTACATTAAAAC
Organism: Alouatta palliata; assembly: GCA_004027835.1. NCBI lineage: Eukaryota > Metazoa > Chordata > Mammalia > Primates > Atelidae > Alouatta > Alouatta palliata. The sequence goes on along the minus strand of PVKV010034603.1, from coordinate 8,497 downwards.
AAAATATTTTTGATATTTTGATAATTCTAAAATTTAGTTTATATAACAAAAGTAAAATAAAAAACAAATTGGAAAATTATTTGCAATCAATGGCAAAACCAAATATATTATTCTAAGAGTTTATAAAATAAACATTAAAAACTCAATAGACAAATATCAATACAGATAATATACAGAACAAAAGAAAAATGCTAAAATGTGGACATATGTTCAACAAATAATCAACAAAAAGCTACCATTTTAATAAGTGATAAAATTAGAATGCTAAGGTTATGGTGACTCCAAGTACACTCACGCAATGCTGGTGCAGGCTTAAATCCATATAATTTTTAGAACACAATTCAGCGATACAATTCATTTTTTTAACAAATATTTAAACAACTTTCATATAGGCACTGGGGTAGGCAAGAAAGCCACAATCTTTACCTCCCACAGTTTGCAGCCTGTTGTGAAAAGACTGATTTTTAAAAGAATAAGAAAGCATGGTAATAGTTTTAATAGAAAAAACTGAGATTGCTAAGGAGGCTCACAACACAAACATCTAACCTAGTGTGACCTAGTCTAACTTGGTTTTTGGGAAAGCTTCCCAAAGAAATGATCCTGTTAACCATTTGTTACTCACTGGTTGCCAAACACCTTGCCAGGCATGAGACTTAAATGATAACACCACATAATATCAGCCTGGAACAAGTTAACAGTCTAGAAGTGGATGAAGATTCACAATCACAACAGATGTGGTAAGTACAATAACCAAGAGGATAGAGAGAAGGGAGATGAAGTGAGCAGTCAAAGGAGACAATCATTTGGGAAGTGATGAGTACAATAGTTAAGGGAAAAGGAAGTAGCCAGGAGCAACAGTGTGAAAAGAGACAAAATAAGAGTCAATGTGGACTGACATGTGGAAAAAGTCAGTTGTAAAACATGATACAAAACACAGATGAAGGAGTCTGAGGAGCTAGACCATAAGTTCAGGTTTGAACATGAGTCTTTGAGACATCTCAATCAGCAAGGCAAAAATGATCAATATGCAACTGGAAATACAGGTCTGGCTCTCAGAAAAGAACTCTGAATTGGAACTATTAGTTAAACAAATTATCCTGTGGCTATTCAGGGAATGAGGAGAGAAAAGATCAGAGTCCTAAAAAACACAGATATTTAGAAAGAAGAGTTAGAGGAGTCCAGGAGAAGAGAGATCAAAGAGCTGAGCAACTGGGCTGGTCTCAAAAACCAGAGGATGACAGAGTTGAAAGAAAAAGGAAGTGGTAAATGGTGCCAAATGGTTAAGAAAAGTAAGACTAAGCCCCAGAACAATAATTCAGAGATGGGGTGATGACAATAACAGTCAGGTGGCAGATGGCTGAGGTGTGAAGTTCTTTTTATTTAAAGAAGTAAAACCAAGGCTGAGCATGGTAGCTCATGCCTGTAATTCCAGCACTTTGGAAGGGCAAGGCAGGAGGATCACTTGAGCTCAGTTGTTCATGACCATCCTGGGCAACATAGCGAGACCTCATCTCCCTCCACTAATATTAAAAAAAAAAAAAAAAAAAAAAAAAAAGTAGTCGAGTATGGTGGCATGCACCTGTAGTCCCAGCCACTTAGGGGTCTCAGGCAGGAGGATCACTTGAGCGCAGGAGGTCCAGGTAGCAGTGAGCCCTGGTGGTGCTACTGCACTCCAGCCCGGGTGATGAAGTGAAACCATCCCCAAAAAAACAAGCAAACCAAACAAAACCCAGAAGTAAAACCAGTAGGTACTTTTTTTTTTTTTTTTTTTGAGATGGAGTCTCACTCTATCTCCCAGACTGGAGTGCAGCAGTGAAATACTGGCTCACTGCAACCTCTGCCTCCTGGGTTCACGCAATTTTCCTGCATCAGTCTCCCAAGTGGCTGGGACTACAAGTAAGCACCACCACGCCCAGCTAATTTTTGTATTTTTAGCACAGATGAGGTTTCGACCTGTTGGCCAGGCTGCTTCTCGAACTCCTGAGCTCAGGTGATCTGTACGTCTTGGCCTCCCAAAGTGCTGAGATTACAAGCGTGAGCCACCACATCCAGCCAGTAGGTAGGTACTCTGAAGAAAAGCTTGCTGGTGAAGGGAAAGAGAGGAGTGAAAGCAAATTGTAGGGATTTTTTAGATTTTTTTTTTTTTTTAAGGACATAAAGCCAGGCACAGTGGCTCATGTCTGTAATCCTAGCACTTTGAAAGGCTGAGGCAAGAGGGCTGTTTGAGGTCAGGAGTTCAAGACCAGCGCGGTCAACATAGTGAGACCTTGTCTCCCCAAAAAACTTAAATTAGCTGGGCGTGGTGGCATACACAGCTACTCAGGAGGCTGAGGCAAGAAGATCCCTTAGGCCCAGGAGTTTGAGGCTGCAGTGAGCTATGATTGCACCACTGTAATCAATCTGTGTGACACAGCTAGACTCTGTATCTAATTTTTAAAAAATGGTGGGGAAACGGAAGAGACGAGACGTTGAGTATTCTGACACGCTGCTGGGAAGCAATCAAACGCAAGATTCAGTAACTGCAGATAAAAACTACTTCTAAAGTTCTCAAAAAGAAAAAAAAGTTCTAAGCATGCAGTACTTTCCAAAAATCAATGGAATAGTGTGTTATCATTGACATGATAAATATGAAGACCATACTACATTGAAAAGTATTAAAATTTTACACTCAGAATTCATGATTAGGTTGGGGATGGCTCATGCCTGTAAATCCCAGCACTTTTGGAGGCCGAGGCATGCAAATCACATGAACTCAGGAGTCTGAGACCAGCCTGAGCAACATAATGAAACTCGATGCCTGTAATCCTAGCTCAGGAGTCTGAGGCAGGAGAATTGCTTGAGCCCAGGAGGCAGAGGTTGCAGTGGCCCAAGATCATGCCATTGCACTCCAGCCTGGGAGACAGAGAGAAATCCTACATAAAAAATTTTTTTAAATTAAAAAATATTCAAGATCAGTCTACACTAGAATCACAACTATGTAAAAGCATATGATGTATATGAATGATGAAAACACTTGTAATAGGAGTTGAGGCCATTTTTTAATATTATGTTCACTGTATAATAAATTATGCGGGAGGAAATGATCCCTCAGATAAGATTTGGTCAAAGTTATACAAATAACTGAAGTTGGGAAAGCTGGGACAGGCATGGAAAGAAAAACAAGGTACCCAACTAAGGGCCTCTTGGTGCCAGGCAGAATGTGACATCAAAAGTGGTAGTAAAGGGGGATTCCAAAGAAGCTTTACCAGTATTACTTAGATACTGAAATGGAGGGCAAGACTGATTTGGCAGTTGTATGGCATTTGGGTTTGTATGCATATTTGAAATAGAGTGATTAAATGTAAGGGATCCTTAGTTCTAAGTAAGTAGGGTTGAGAGACTTTTAGATAATTATACAATACAAAATGTATGCTTTTTTTAATGTAATAGCATGATATAATGGATGCAATATTACAGGTAGAAAGTATAACAGAGGAAAAGCATATAAGTTCTGAAATCTCAAATTTAGGAGAGTTACAGACACAAGGCTTATAACATTATGTGTCCATCCACATATAATTTATTCCAGGGAATACTTGGGAGCATTAGGAAAATGAGTTGGAGGAGCCAACACAAAAGGAATGGTAAGCAGAGCATCCAGGATTCCAACTAAGTAAACTTCCCTGGGATACTCCTGCAGTCTAAGGAGGGAAGATTATTATTACTCACACTGTAATTTACAAAAGGGTCTGGGTTGTATAAATCAGACTATGATGAAGCTTTCAAGTTTACCCAGCTTCGAGTTAGTAGAATTATGTGGCAAGGCAAAGTGGTTCCTGTCAATACTATATTCATTTGCAAATATAAGAATGAAAACATACAAAGCTCCAATTATCCAAAATTATAACCAAACTGAAAGGTTAGATTCTCTTTAAAAGTTAACTTTTAAAAGTTGAAATATTATTACTTGGCTCATATTAAAATTTCAATCACCCAATCTCTTCCACAGCAACAAGATAAAACTAAACTATCTGATTTGAACCTATTCCCTGCCAGTTCTTCATGGGATGCATACCGTACTGAGAATGCAAGAATTTATAAATATGTACAATTAATAGATATTTAAAATGCAGTTCTTACAGAGAATAGAATGGTAGTTACCAGGTGCTGGAGGTGAAGGGGTGGGAGTGAGTATGTGATGAAAAGATGTTGACCTAAGAATACAAACCTCTAGTCAGACAGGAGGAGTAAGTTCTCAAGATCTACTGTACAGCAAGGTGACTATAGGTAATTATGTTTATTTCAACATTGCTAAGAGAATAGGTTTTAAACGTGCCCATTACAAAAAAAAAGATAAATATGTAAGATGATAAATATGTTAATGTGCTTGATATAATCATTCCACAATGTATACAGACATCAAAACATCACTTTATGTCCCATACAATTATTGTCAATTCAATTTAATTAAGAATTTTTTTAAATGAAGTTCTTCCAATCTAGAACAGTTCACCTCCTATCCTTGAACCTAGCTAATTTCCAGTTCATCATCTAGTCACTTCCTCTAAGAAGTCTTCCCTGATGCCTTAAGATGACTTATCGTGGCAACAACTTATCACACTCTATCGTAATTTTGGGTTTACTAGTGTGAAACTCCTATTAGAATGTAAGCTTCCATCCAGAAGGATGGAGCCACATTAACCTGACCCAAGAGTCTGGTGCTCAGCAACTAGCACAGTGTGTGGCAAATATAATGAGTAGAATTAATATTTGGTTTTTTGAGACAGCGTCTCATTTTGGGCTGAAGTGCAGTGGCATGGTCACAGCTCACTGCAACCTTGACTTACCAGGCTCAAGCAACCCTCCCACCTTAGCCAGTGCATGCCACCATGTCTGGCTAATTTTAAAAAATATTTTTTTGTAGAGACAGGGTCTTGCTTTTGTTGCCTAGGCTGATCTTGAACTCCTAGGCTCAAGCAATCCTCCAGCTTCAGCCTCCTGCCTCAGCCTCCCAAAATGCTGAGATTACAGGCGTGAGCCACCATATCCAGTCTAGAATATTTAAATGAATCATAAAGATGCAGTAAAAACAGATACTCTTCAAAGAAATTTTACTCTTGGGAAGAGCATTTCAAACCTTTGCCCCACTCTCGTCTGCCGCTATCTCAGGGAGATAGTCTGAGAGCCACTGTCTTATCCTGTTCTTATCAATACTTGTTTCTTTCATTGAAGATTAGTGCAGGAAGAGACCTAAGAGGTCAGGCAACCCAATACCTTCATTATCCAGAGAAGCAAATAAAGCCGAACTAGTCAGTAACTTAAAAGGTCAATAAACAACGTGTTAACATTTGTTCCTCCATCAAATACTTATCTTTATCCTCCCATTCCCCAATATTCAACCTCTCTACTAATAACTAATATAATCCTCCTCCAGTTGTCCCCATCCACTGAAGTACATCAGCTTTAATTTAGATAAATGGTGTGTGTGTGTGTGTGTGTGTGTGTGTGTGTGTGTGCGCGCGCGCACGCGCGCGCGCGCCTGTAAACATTAGTAGAGGCTTATTTTTATCCTGGTTTATCACTTTATCAACTGTTACCAAAAGTTAGATGATAAATTCTCTTAAGAATTGTAATTTATCTTAATAATATCTAAGAAAATTTAAAGCATTTATACACAGTATGTACTAAAAAACAGTGATAACAACTACAAAATGGGAAAAATAAAAAACCCAATCAGAAAATAAATTATTTGTATAATATCATAAGAAACATTTTTACATCCTATCACAGTCAAAGGTTTTATTATCAACTATCTAGCCTTACCTACACTGATCTACCAATTAAATATTAAGGGCCTACCTAAAAGCCGCTTCCCAAAAGCAGTTCATTCCACAAACATCAGAGGGCAGCATCCAATAGGGATTCCAGTAACACAGAGAGAAATCTTTACACCTAACAGAGTAAGACAGAAATAAGAGTATTTTGAAATGTGAGTATTTTGGTTTGGAACTAACAAGGAATTTACTCAGTAACACGGTAACTTACTGTTCTATTTTAGAACAAATAAAATGGCAAATCCAAATTGCTATGATAAAGATTTTGGAAAACTGATTTCTCCCTTACTTAGGGCACTATTATTTTAAATAGAACTTTAAAACCTTAGAGGTAGAGTATACTATAGATTGGGAAACAGCTTTCCAGTCTGAATTCTCCTGATATATTAAAATCTCCTCCTCAGATAACACAGGCAAACCCATCTTCTAAAATTTTCTTCATAGGCTATCCCCCTAGAACAAAATCCCTTTGGGACAAACAAAACATTTGTTTATCCTCAAACACAATAAAAATGACACAAATGCTGGCGGAAAGAGAAAAGAAGATTTTTAATGCTTTTAAATTAATCCTCAACCCAAACTACCTGTATGGTGTTTTCAACTGAAAAATAAGAAATCATAATGGCCAAGAGGTATATGAAAATGGTCAGTATCACTAATCATCAGAGAAATGCACATTAAAACCACAATGAGACACCATCTCACCCAGTTAAAATGGTTATTGTCAAAAAGACAAAAAACAACAAATGTTGGCGAAGATATGAAGAGAAAAGGAAACACCAATACACTGCTGGTAGGAACATAAATTACTACAGCCACTATAAAAAATAACATAGATTCCTCAAAAAACTATAAATAGAACTACCATATTAACCAGCAACCCTACTGCTATGTGTGTGTATATACACATAAATATGCACATATGCATACATACATACATAGATGGGCACAGTGGATCACATCGATAACCTCAGCACTTTGGGAGGATGAGGTAGGTGGACTGCTTGAGGCTAGGAGTTCAAGACTAGCCTGGTCAACATAACAAGACCCCATCTCTAAAAATAAAAAATTAGCTTGACATGGTGGCATGTACCTGTAAGTCCCAGCTACGCAAAAGGCTGAGGTGGGAGGATCACATGAGCCCAAGAATTTGATGTTGCAATAAGCTGTGATTGTGCTACTGTACTCCAGCCTGGCTGACAGAGCAAGAGAGACACTGTCTTAAACAAAACAAAAAAAGCAAATTTAAGCCCCATCCCCCACCAAAAAAAAAAAGGAAATCATGCCGATATTCATAGCCTAGTATCATTATCTACATTATCTCAGTTCCATACTATACAAGCCACAATAGAGGATCAAGTCTGGTCTTTCTTCTTAGATTGCATGTTGGAGCCAAAAAGGAAAAAAGAAAACACCTTATATTACAAAAAAATTGTTTTTCATCATGATTTCTGTTCAAAATAATAGTTTAAAACTCACTGGGTACTAACGTATGTATGAAGTCAGGGAGAGTCACCAAACCAAGCTACTTCATTATCTCATCACCATGCAGCTTTGTGTTCCCTCACTACAAATTCAATTGTGAGTTACTGTGCTTGTATCAAATGGGCTATGAAATTTCTGATTTGCAAAAATCTGATCACATGTCTCACAAATGGCAACAGTCTAAGGCAGGGGTTCTGAGCCCTGGTAGAGGGTGTCACACAAGACCTATTAAATCAGAATCTCTAGGAACAGGGTCTGGCACTGGTGGATTTTAAAATGCTGCCTAAGTAATTCTGTATACTAGTGCATAAAGAACAAGAAGGTTGGAATTTTTTAATCAACAGAAATAAGTTACATTGTAACTTTGTTTTCCCCTAAAGAGACATTATTTTCTAGCATAGCACAAAAGGCTACACACCTTCATTTAAAAGGCTCATAAACCAGAAAGAGAAGAAAATGTGTACATAGCAGTAAAACTTATGACTTGATTAGAAAATCTGTGTTTATACCCTCTCAGGCATGGCTATGTATTTTTTTAAGTCTTTGACTTCATACCACACAGTCAGACTCAGTGATGGTAATAACAACTAACTTAGAGTTCTTTTCAGATTCAAGTACTTTCACACCCATTTAGACTCACAAGAAACGTTTTAAGGTAGATACGATCTTTGTCTTTCCGATAGACATTATCACAGCTTTCTTTCAACAAATCCACAATTTATTTACAATCAACACCTAATGTGTACCTTTGTTCTATGAAGAAAAATAACTAATCAGGTAACTACAGATTCCCTGTCAAACTCTACAATAGTGAAAAAATGGAAATGGATATCTCAAAGACAAATTCAATTTTTCTATAAAATTATTAAAATTATATATATTTAACAATACCATTTGCAGACTCAACTTGTACTTTAAGTTACAAAACAAATCAGTTACGTGTTGTTTTCCAAACTTTCCTGGTCCTCAGGTCACTTGTTAAAAATACAGATATATGATCTTTTTTTTTTTTTTTTTTTGAGACAGAGTCTCACTCCGTCACCAGGCGCCAGGCTGGAGTGCAGTGGCGTGACCTCGGCTCACTGCAACCTCCGCCTCCCGGGTTCAAGCAATTCTCCTGCCTCAGCCTCCCGAGGAGCTGGGACTATAGGCATGCGCCACCATGCCCAGCTAATTTTTGTATTTTTAGTAGAGACGGG
>PVKV010034602.1:0-17509 GCA_004027835.1 Alouatta palliata | reverse complement strand
AAAAAAAAAAAAAAAAAAAAAAAATGTCAGCCATCCCAGTTGAATGAAAGCCTATTTTCTCAATTTTAAATGCACATTTGAGGCATGTATTTTTAGTGGTGGGGACAAAGGCAAAATGGTTTGCTCTGTAGATGTCATGCTGTCTTTAAATTTTATGAAAAGAAGGAATTAGGAAGAAGTTCTGGACAATGTTCTGCAGCATATAGAGGCTGAGGTTATTTATTTTAATTCCATATTGCTACCTGCTGGTTGGTTACAATGGATGGGTGACAGTTTACAGCGTCTAGAGACACGGCTCTCAGTAGAGGACTGAAGACACTGTCACAATATCCAGAAGTCAGGGTTCAGAGGCGAAAGGCTCCAAGAAGGTGCCACAGAAGTGGGCCGGGCAAGTCCTGCAGGCAAAGGGAGCAGACCAATGAGGCATAACATCATACAGCAAATGGGGAAGAGGCCGGCCGTTTCCGCCAAGCAGTCTTTCTAATCAAGAATGATGCAGGAAAAGCAGGTGTGCCTCATGGAGCAAGATGATGGGATTCACAGTGAGGACAAATTTAAAAGCATTTAAATAAATAGAGCCAATTGGGAAAAATATTAAATGTATACATTTAGAATAAGTTTACATTTAGCCACAAGGAGAAATTATGCCTAATTTATTAGAGTTTTCTGAGTTAGCAAATGAATTTCTGGAAAATGAATTATTTTCCTAATCCATTCAATTAGGATTGGGGCGGGCAACCAAAGTTGGTATAAGGATGAAGAGATGGGACAGAAGTCCAAAGAGAGACAGGTAAATATTTTTCCTCATAGAAAAGGCTATAGTAAGATTTCTTCTTGAGAAAATTTGTCTTAACATTTGAAAATTAAGAGAGAAAAAGTAACTAAAAGGAAAAGGATAATATAAGTATTCATTTTGCATTTGACCCTATATGATTTATAAACTGAATACCCTGTCAGCTGACACATAACATATGTGTGTGGGCAGAAACATAGCAAATGAATCCCCTCTCCCTACTTTTTCTATTCTCTCTCTCTCTCTCTCTCTCTCTCTCAGTTTTCATCAAAGTAGTATGTCTCTTGGTTTAAAAAGTACAGTTGTACTAAGAAGCTCTTATTTTATTTTTTTATTTTTTTTTTAATATATATACTTTTTATTGCATTTTAGGTTTGGGGGTACATGTGAAGAACATGCAAGATTGTTACATAGGTACACACATGGCAGTGTGATTTGCTGCCTTCCTCCCCATCACCTATATCTGGTATTTCAGTATCTGCCTCATGCTTTTCCTTTTTCCTGGTGCTGCTTAGGAGGCAGCCATCTAATACACACTAAGCTGTTTCCCCTAGAACCACTCTAATACATTTAAATAATCTACTTATTCTGCTATTCTTGAATCAGTTTTAGACATTATCAATTTTAGAAAAAGATGTAGATGAGGGCTTATGAGTCTCTTACCAGACATTCCATTTTTCTTTTATTTTCCTAATGAAAGTTGTCATAACTCTTGGATAAGCAATGGTCATTTGCATCTGGGATATTATATACAAGTCCAGCAGGTGGGCCTTGAGTAAAGGGCAAGTGAAATGATTAGAAGGGTGGAGACGGGCTGCATGTTGACTAACTAACAAGATCCTTTTGTAGAGAACAGACCATGGCTGACACTGGATGTGATTGAAGCTTAAAAATGCATAAATACTATGGACTAGATAGACACAGATGTTTTTATCTTGAAATTCTAGGAAGTAAAAGTTTGAATGAATATACATACTTTATTCTGAATATGCTATTTCCTTCGAAAGTTAATCTACATAGGTGTTCAGTTTATAGTCCTAGAAGAGGAACATATTTTTGTAGCTGGGTTAGACAGCTGAGTGTATGTGTGTTTGTGTGTGTTCTTTATAGTTTCTATGTTAAAAATGAATAGGAACCATTAAAAATAAAACTTAATTTATTAAATTGAAATTTTAGTAAGAGTTTATGAAATTTTCCATGTCTTAAAATTTGTATTGCCTGAGATTTTTGCATGAAAATATACAGTAGCATCATAAGTGTAACAAAATAAATTATATGTGCCTTGAAATGAAGATAATGTTCTTCTGAAATGCACATGTACAAACCCTTAAAAGTGTTGTCTCTGATGACTTTGCCTCTCTTGGGAGACAAATAAATGATGAAATCACATTTTAGCTTTGGTTTAGAAATCTGTCAAACATTTTTGCTTTGCACAGATAAATAGAATTTGTTACCATTCTATTTAAAAATAAAACAAAATATTCTCTCTGGCAAAGGCCACTTCAAAATATGTTTCCATAGAAACCTGAGAAGAAAAATAAATGGTAACAGACATCACTATATCCCTACTCAAGATGATCTACAGTGCCAAGATTTAAACTTGGCTCGAGATAGCACCATCCATGGTTATGACATAAATTGTTAGGAAAAGTAGTATTTATCCATTATGTGTACACTTTCTAAATAGTTGATTTATTGCTCTTATCTACTTGGTATCGAGGGGTTTTTCCCCCCATTTCTTACTGTCATTAAGATAGGGAAGAAACTTGAGATCTTTATGTAACAGTCGTCTCCACAATTTTAGAACCCAGGGAAAAGAGGTGAACTACTTTATTAACTCTTCTGTATTTCATATTATTCAGGTTAAGGTATAACCTGGATGAGAATTAAAAAGAAGCAATCCATAAGGGAAGTCATTGGAATTTTTTAAACCCTTGATGTCAGAGAAGCAAAATAAAAAATTTCATTTCAGATTTAAATGTTTTTTTGAAGTTCTGATTATCCACAAATATTTCTAACATTATTTTAAATAGAAACTTACACTTAGTTGTAGCACAAATTAGGGTAAATATGATGGATGCCAGTCATGAGTCTGTTGCATAAACATGAATCTGGAACTTCAGGGATAGTAAATATTGCTAATCAAACTCATCATTCTAACCTGCAGAGTTCAGAAGGGGTTAATTTCAAAAATATACAGGGAACTCCAACTCAGTAGCCAGACACACACACGTACAGCCACACACATCCACATGAAAGAAAAGCATGTTGAAAAATGGGCAAATAACTTGAATAGACATTTTTCCAAAGAAGACATACAAATGGTCAATAGGCATTTGAAAAGATAATTAACCTCATTAATTATCAGGGAAATGCAAAGCAAAACTACAATGAGATATCACCTCATAGTTGTTAGGATGGCTATTATCAAAAACCAAAAATATCAAGTGTTGGCAAGGATGTGGAGTAATTGGAACCCTTGTACATTATTAGTGGGAATGTAAAATGGTACAGCAGCTATGGAAAACAGTATGGAAGGTCCCCAAAAATTAAAAATAGAACTGCCATATGATCTAGCCATTCTACTTCTGAATATGCATTCAAAAATAAATCTATACTCCCATGTTCTTTGTAGCATTATTCACAATGACCAAGAAATAATAGAAACGATTCAAGTGTTCAACAAATGAATGAATAAAAGAAATGTGGTGTATACATGCAATAAAATATTGTTCAGTATTAAAAAAGTAGGAAATTCTGTCATATGCAACAGCATGGGTGAACCTGTAGAACATTATCAAGTAAACTAGTCACAGAAGGACTAACTGCAAGATTCCATTTATATGAATTATTTATAATAGTCAATCAAACTCACAGAAGCAAAGAGTGCATTAGTGATTCCCAGTGGCTGGGGGTAGAGGAAATGGAGAATTGTTCAATGGGTGTAAAGTTTCAGTTATGCTAGATGAATAAGTTCTAGATATCTCCTGTACAATAGAGTGCCTATAGTTAACAATACTATGTTGTGCACTACAAAATTGAAGAGGGTAGATCTCACGTTAAGTATTCTTACCACAAAAATATAAACTCCCCAAAAAAAACAAATGGAAACAAAGACCCTTTGAAAGTTGTCAAATATGTCTGTTTCCTTTATCGTGGTAATGGTATCATAGGTTTTTGTGTACATCCAGATTCATCAAATTGTACACATTAAATACGTGCAACTCTTGGTATATCAATTATATTTCAATAAAGCTGTTTTTAAAGCAGCAATTTGTTTTGTAAACTGTTTATACTGTACCCAAAGGATGGTAAATAATTTCATTCCATGAGCCAATGTTGGCCTAGGGATAGCGCTGCTGGGAACTGCCCGAGCTCTGTAGGTTAGAGTGATGCACTCAATTAGCAATGTCTGCCGGGAGTTCGGGATGGAGAAGTGATCGATTGTGCACAGTATATTTACCATTCCTGAAATTCTAGATTCATGGTTATATTCAACAGACTCAGGACTGGCATCCATCATATTTGCCCTAATTTGTGCTATGACTAGGACTCATCCCAAGTTTCTATTTAAAATAAAATTAGAAATATTTTTGGCAATCATAACTTCAAAAAACACTTCAGATGTGAAATGAAATTTTGGATTTTGCTTCCCTGACATCCAGGACCAAAGCAAATTCCAATGACTTTATCATCAAATGGATCTTTATAAAGACAGAGTGATAGAAGAAGTAATAAAAAGAACAAGAGTAAATATAAAAAATGAGACACTAGTATTCATATCTTAAAAAATGGTACAATCTCTCGTCTATTTCTGCATTTCTATATTGAATATATGGTATCAAGCTCATATATATTTACCAGAATACTAGGTATAGGCACAGGGATGTCATTGTAAAAAATGAAAACAAGAAAAAACAAGAACTTTTATCACTTTTTAAAGCTAATTAGTGGCATGAAAACACAAAGATACTGTGTTTTTTGGTAGAATCAGTCCTTGCATTTGGCATGTAAACTTGTTGCTACTGCCAAATAACTCAGTCAAATATTAACTTGTTTAAACAGACATGTGTAAGCATGATTTTGAGGGAGGGAGGATTAAAGATGTTTCTAAATTGTTACTAGCATATATTATTTTCCCAAATACTGATGTGATAAGGGGAATTGGTCAAGAAGAGAAGTATCTCTTGGGAACAGAAAATAGGCAGGAATCAATAGTGTTTCATCAGTAGGTGATGTTTCTCTGAAAAGTAAATATCATGGATATTTGTAATAATTTGAAAAGAAGTTCAATGTCTTAAGACTAAGACAGGGAAAACAAGACCCTCTCCTATATAAACATTTCATTGTTAATATGCTCTTTAGTAAACTGTGTATGGTCATGTATTTCCATACTGACTGAAAGCCAGCCAGAAGAAGTGTGTGCTTTCCTGCTAGTAATTGACAATCAGCACAAATATGGTTTTAATATCACAGTGTTGAATTTACTACTGCTCTTTTTGCCACTCAATTTAGTCCAGTCTAGACCTAAAACTTATCTCTCAGAAGTCTTCAAAACGCACAGACAAAATTCTCTATGCAAGTAGAGAAAACACTTTTGACAGGATTTAATGTTTTTGAAATGGTAATGAACACCATGTATTACCATTGATTATGAATTCAATTTAGTGTCTGGTTTTTAAAAAATTTTTTCTAAGGTTAATGAGAATTTTTAAAAGATTTGAAGCAGCGTAAGAAAGTCCCTCACCACAATTTATTCCGAAATATTGCCAAAAATCACCACCATTTTCTTTCCCCAAAGAGGCATCCTTTCTTTTTTTTAATGTAGAAGAGCTGTTCTTCTGTGAAAATGTGACCTTTATAGGATTATAAATGTCAAAACATGGTCTTTTTAATTCTCCAAATTTCTGACAGGAAAATGTTGAATTTACTTACTGTCACTGTTTTTGCCTTTGTGTTCCTAGCTCTTACCCAGTGCTTGACATGTAATTGTCTAATAAATGCTAGTGGACTTCAAATGAATTATTTGAAAAAGTTTAATTGTTTAGATCGGAGATATTGTTTCTATTATTATCATGACCAGAACTTTATTAACAACCCTTTGTCAAAGTAGAAGAAAGTCTTGTCATTGAAACCACATTATTATATGAAAGGGTCTTGCAATGTACAAGTTGAAACTGAAAAACAAAATCAGGGTTAATCCATCAAAAGAACATGTATTTTCTAGCTCTGTCACTGTAGCAGCAGCACGATTTCTAATGGCCAGTTTTTGTTTTTGAGACAGAGTTTTGCTCTCCTTGCCCAGGCTGGAGTGCAAGGACGCGATCTTGGCTCACTGCAACCTCTGCTCCTGGGCTCAAGCAATTCTTCTGCTTCAGCCTCCCAAATAGCTGGGACTGCAGGCACCTGCCACCATGTCTGGCTAATTTTTGTATTTTTAGTAGAGATGGGGTTTCACCACATTGGCCAGGCTAGTCTCAAACTCCTGACCTCAAGTGATCTGCCTGCCTTGGCCTCCTAAAGTGCTGGGAATACTTATACTCAGATTTTGATCTCTAATATGTAATCTAGGTTGCTACAGAACCAGAGACCGAGGCAAGGATTGTAATACAAATAGGAGAGTAGAAAAACGAGGAAAAAGGAAAGAAACTGATAGAGGTTACATTTTATTGCAGGTTACCATTGCTAGTAACTTGGAGTTCTGGGATTCAGAGTGAAATTCAGCCTCAGAATTATCCCACCTGGGAGTGAGGGAGTTGGGATATTTATATGCAGCTTCCTTGAGTCATTGGGTGAGGGCTGGTCTCAGGTGGCACCAATTCCCTGGAACGTCCAGCCTGCCAATCAAGAAATGGAACTCAGACCCTGGGCAAAAAGCCCTCAGGAAAAAAGAAGCAGACAGTAGCATTTGGAAACATGCCAGTGAGAACAGAAATGGGAAGGTGAAGGGAAGGGATGGGCAAATACTGTATCTCATACAAATATTATTGTCCTTTAAAAGAAATTAAAACTCTGTCGGAGAGCTTATTCCAGGTCTTAGGGCAGGGACCATGCATATAGTTTTGGAAATAATTATTGTCAGACAACAGGGACATTTTACAGGATTTTGGGGCACTATTAAAAAGACAAAATTGTGAGGATTTAAGCATCAAAATAATGATGACAATTATGGCCAATTGGAAAAATTGAGTCTATGCAAGGCCATTAATTCATGATAATATGAAGTACACAGGACATACTCATAACCATGAGAGAATGGTGAATAGGGCATGTTTAATTGTTTTTATTTAAATAAATGGGAATAATAATATATGTGGGTATGTTGTTACTGCTATTTAACATACATCTGTTTAGGAAGTATTGATAGGTACTGCATCCATCTGATATGGTTTGGCTGTGTCCCCACCTAAATCTCATTTTGAATTGAGGTTCCAGTAATCCCCACGTGTTGTGGGAAGGACCTGGTGAGAGGTAATTTAATCATGGGGCAGTTACCCCCATGCTGTTCTCATGCTAGTGAGTGAGTTCTCGGGACATCTGATGGTTTTAGAAGGGACTTTTCCCTCTTTTCCTCGGCACTTCTGCTGCGACCACGTGGAAAACGACATGTTTGCTCCCCCATCTGCCATGAGTGTATGTTTCCTGAAACTTTCAACCATGCTGAACTGTGAGTCAATTAAACCTCTTTCCTTTATAAATTACCCAATCTCAGATATGTCTTTATTAGCACTCTGAGAATGGACTAATACATCATCCAAACGCAGGCAACTCTAAGTACAATCCTGGTAAAAGTAGCAGTCAGGAAGGAAATTGAGCTTGGAATCGGCATCAGTGATTACACAAAATAACCAAAGAGAATAGGAGCTTGACAGTGTGCTCAAGATGATAAATTAGCCAGAGGAGCTAAAGACAGGTAATGGCTGAGAACTCAGTTGTTCCCAGTCTCTGAGGAGACACGACCTCTAGATGGCCCTATTACTGTAACTGACCTTAGAATGTAGCATTTGACTATAGACTCTGACGTGCAAAACAGTCTTAACCTACAGTTAGCATTTGTATTATTAGTGGAAATATATTACAGAAAAAAGCAATTCCTAACATTGTTAAGAATCAATATTTTCAGAGAGGAGAAAGGGGAATTAATGGATACTAGAACTATTAGGTGAAACGTTGATGGAGAATATCTTATCCTTTATTACATTTTTGTCTGGAAAGTTTTGTAATAAAAAATTTTAAGGATTTTTTTTTTAGAAAAAGACATCAGGTTGTACAAAAGTAAAACCTGTATGAAAGGTACAAATTTGGAGAGAAGAGAAGAAATTGAGAAAAGAAATTAAGTTTCTTGACTTAAACAATAAACAATCCGTCAAAAACCTGTACACTTGATTTTTCTGGTGAGTCTGTAGCAAACCTGAGAAGTAAAAACCCTGAGAAGACATTACAGTAGTATGGCACTAACCCCAGGAAGATATAAAAACATGTAAAGTAGGGAAATGAATCAAATGCATGGTGTTTATAGTTCACAATAAGTTTAAATGTGTGCTTCCTAACACACTTTGTAACTGTTGGATCTATGTATGTTTTAGTGTACCGAGATTTGACATACACGAAAGTATTAATCATGCTAAACTGTAATTGCAATTTTGTACAAAAACAATTAAATCTGTAATCAGTGTTTGAATGCCCCAAAATAGTTTTTACATCAAAAAACTAGAAAGATTTAAATGGACAACGTGATGCATCTCAAGAAATCAGAAAAGCAAGCAGAAACCAACTGCAAATTAGTAAAGAGAAAGATATCATAAAAATTAGAGCAGAAAGAAATGAAATGAAAACTAAAAAATACAGGATACTAGAGGCTGGGAAGGGTAGGGAGAAGGCAGGGATAGGGGGAGATTAAAGGATACAAAATGACAGCCAAATAGAAGGAATAAGTTCTGGTGATCTATTCCACTGTAGGATGACTACAGTTAACAATACGTGGTTTTATATAGGCAGAAGGAGGTTATTGAATGTTCCCAACACCAAGAAAAAATAAATGATGATGGATATGCTAATTTTCCTGATCTGATCACTATACATTACACATATTGCAACACCACTGTGTTTCCCAGACGTATGTGTAATTATTGTGTCAATTTAAAAAATAAAATGAAAAATTGGTTTTTAAAGTTTTATCCATCAGATACATGATGTTAATAAAGGAAACACTAAAGTACAAATAGTTATGAGTTTTTGCTGGATGCAGAAAGGACCTTGGAGATTTTGTAAATTGATTAGCACAAACCTGACCCTGTAAGAAACTGTCCAAATCAGCATTTCAAAGAGTTTCGGTTTTCTTTTTTCTAAAGGTGTGAAATATTCTCTACCATAAAAATCAAGATGTGCTGCATTTTATTTTACTGCTGAGTTCTTTTTCACAGAATTACATGCGTTTCAAATACCCCACAGATGGAGAAGGGCAGAAATTGTGACATTTCGTTTTCGTAATTATTGATATAAATTAATTTGGTTGTTCAGTGTTTAAAGTATTTGAGACTTTCTGTGTCTTTATCTTGTTTATGCAGATGGGCACCTTCTTAAGGGAACAGTTGTATCTGCAACATGCACCATTTGATGGGTAGATGATGATGGCAGTGATTAAGAAAGATGTTACTGAGCTATGTTGATGGGCGTATGTTTGAGCCTGAGGCGTATTAGTGCACTTGAATCTGGAAAGACTTGGTGCAAAATTATGAAGTAGAAGAAGCTGATCCAGCTCATAGGGTGACAGAAGCAACGTTTTCTAAACTACATGACTCAGTGGGCATATTTTAATTATATTTTCAATTTAGATTGAAAAATATAGGCATTGCTTGTTAAGTCACATGCCCTTTTTTATAAGAGCTTTTACACAATAAGAGCCTTCAGTGCAGTACAAAAGAATATACACATCCTATAATCAATACGTTTTACATTTCAGGAATCCTAAAAATTGGATATGAACGTTTCTTCTACTTACCCCAAAAGATACCAACCAAGAGCTATCTGTTCCAAAAGAGAGTGGCGTCTTCTTAATTGTCACACTATAACATCTTTTTATTCCTCTAAGAGAGCACCAGTCTCAGCAAAGATGTCACTCCTCAAATTGCTGTGACAGGCTTCTCTTAGATGCAAACAGCTGTCAATGTTTATGACTTCCAAAATAAGTTGCCCTTTGAGTCTTGGGTATACTAGTATACTTAAATCCAGGAAGGCCTTGCGCAAGAGTATAAAATAGGAGAAGTTGTCTGTGCCTTTTTTTCCTCCTTTGGGCGTCGTCTTTTACCCTCAGAAGATGCCCACGCTCATGTGCTCTGCCTTCTTCTCCCTTACAAAACCTGTTCTCTAGAAATTACTGATGCCGGACACATTTTCTGCTATAATAGTGGCTGTATTTCTTAATTACTTTTCATACACAGGATTTCGATTCTTGAGGTTTGTTTGTCCTAGATGGCTGGCACAATGACAAGACCATATCTATTAAACTTTGAATAAAAAATATAATATAGTATGCTATATAATAATGGTAGAAAATCAAGGGAGCTTCAGGTACTTCATGTGTTTCTGAATAAATTATATTCTATTGTTTCAAATAACAAGACTGGTCATTTATATTAAGCTTTTGTTAGTTTCTGCAAAATTCTTTCTTCTTCAAGGATCAGGTTTTGTCCTGATACCGGGTTCTTTCCATGTATCTCAAAAAATTTCTGATGCTAAAGATACAGTCAGTATTATCCCAAGGAGACAACTGTGAGAGTAAAACTTCGAGAACCTGTATTTGAAGGACTAGATTTTTAAAAAAATTAACAAGGATTGCTGCTGTGTTTTCATTTTCTATGGGGCCTGGCAAATTACGTAGCCAGACTGACAAAGGGTAACACTTATAGTGCATTCTAACAACAATGATTAATTTTGCCTGTTTTTAGAATACATATAAATCTATTTATATATACAGCGTATACTTTTCTTGTGTCTGGCTTCTTTCCCTCAACAATGTATTTGTGAAATTTGTATTATTGTGTCTATTTATAGATCATTTACTCTATTGTAGATCACTGACTTTTAGGCCTTAGAGTGCTTCAGAAACATCTGGAGGGCTTGTTAAACCAGATTCCTGAGCTTTACCCCAGAGTTTTAGTTTTAGTTTCCATAGAACTGGGGCAAAGCCCAAGCATTTGTCTTTCTAACAAGTCCGTGAGTGATACTGACACCACTGGCCTGGGGACCACATATGAGAACCACTGCTATAGAGTATGCCATATGTGAAAATATCATAATTTACTTATCTATTCTACTATTGGTGGATATTTGACTATGGATAGTCTTTTTTAAGCTGTATTTATTTATCCTTGATTATATCAATTTATTCTAATCATATTATTTAACACCTATATCAAACATCAGTGTACTAGGACTGGAAATATGAAGATGATGGCACCTGCCCCCGGGAGCAGGTGGTCTAGTTAGAGAGATAGAAAATAAACAGATAATTTCAAGGCAATAATAAATTCCATGATGAGAGTATGCAGGAGGTGCTTTGGTAACACAGAGAAGGGAGAAAAATCAGAATGATGGAGATGGTGGAAAAATATCTTAGCTGAAATAACCACCGAGCTGAATTTGGAGTTGGAGTGTTAGCTCTGGGGGAAAGATAATTCAGGCAGAGGGAAGCTTTGTGGAAATTTGGGTGGGTGATTGGTAGGCCACATTTAGGGAACTGCAGCAGTTCCATATGGCAGGAACATAGGATGAAGTTACAGAGATAGCCAGAAGAGAGAGAGAGAGAGAGAAAAAAAAAAGGAGTATGTCTTGAAATGACAATTTAGTAGACTGGAAGTACACCATTTGGTACATGAATGTGCTTCATAATCTAAATTTACATGAAACTAATGACGAGTATAGATATGCCTTACTTTAAGCCCATATAAATAAATCTAACTCCTTCTCATTAAAAAAGATGATCAGTAAGATTTCTAAGTATTCCTCTGCTACATTTAAAATGAGACAAAAATGTACTTTCCAAAATGGATTTATATGTCATCTTTTAAAACAAGATGCACATTATCTTACCTTTCTAAAACAAACTATGTAAGTGTATATAGGATAATAATAATATCATAATATTGCTGATGGTAAGCACTAAACTCATTTATTCCTACCTAAAATCCAATGAGATATTTGTAATTATTATCATCTCTATTTAACAAATGAGAAGATGAAGTATAGAAAGTTTAAGGAATTTGCCAAAGGTCACTCAATAAATGACTAATTTCAAACTAATTCTAAGACCATTCCCTTCATCACCACATCTCTTCCTTCCCCTTGCTGTTCCGTATTTAGCATGGAAGTTGGAGATGTGGTTTAGATTTATGAGATGACCCTATGGACAGGATCCACAGGGCTCAGTCATGGAAGGAATCCCTACCTGCCTTCAGAGAGCCAGTAGGCAAGACAGATACAAACACAAGCGTGTGCCATAAAGTATTACAGGCCACATTTGCGCACAGATGGGGCAGAGGTAAAGTCTGATGAAAGCAGTGAAAGTATACAGAAAGAATTCCAGAAGAAGAGGCTTGAGTCCCCCAATCCATGTAGGTGTTTGGGAAACAAGTGGAAAAGGCCTCTGGGCAGGGGAAACATTTTGAACAAAAGCACTGTGTATTCTGGGAACTGAAAATATTTCCATCTGGTTTAGGCCTAGGCTAAATATGGAGGAGCTGCATACATGAAACTGGAAAGGGGAGTAAGATTACCTAATGAGGGACCTTATATGACATATGAAGTCATGGGGTAGTTCATAATAATGAGGAGGGAAAGGTTATCAGGCAGTCATATGAGCAGATTTGCCTTTTTAAAGATCACTGAGAAGGCAGGAGAAGGATGGATTGGAAGAGGGCAGGACTGTGTAAGAATTATCATTGTAATTTAAGCTTTTAATTAGTGTTCAGAGTCAATAGATACATTTTTCTAAATTTCTGGCCAGAATACAATAAGTGATTGATATATTTGAAGTTCTTAAGCATTCTTAAGCGCAGTGCAGTATTCATCTATGCCTATCATGTTTACTACCTACAAACGACAATGATACAAATGTCAGTCCACTGCAGTTCCTCATTTGAAACCACAATGTCACCAAAAAGAAAAAAAATGCAATAGAATAGAGCTACAAAAATATTGTAAAATTACAGGCTTAAATAAATTGAACAAAATAAAAAATTACTTCATCTTGATTAATTTGCTCTCAGATTACAGAGAACTTTTAAAGGAGAAGGTCTAATAATATGTCAAGAAACAAGAGTGATGACGTTTTATTGATTATGGCCAATTAAAGGCCGTTACTAGATGGTGAGTCCCTTGTGGGCAGTTTTTAGAAATTCAGGTGTATAAATATTAATTAGAATCATGGTAATAATAATGATATTGGTAACTGCCATTCATTAAGTCCCTACCATAAAGTTGCTGTTTCATGTGTATGATCTCATTTAAGCCATATACATAGACCAACTCTCTGAAGGAGCTATCGTAATTTCCACTTCAGAGAGAGGAAAATGAAAGCTTAAATAATTTATCCAAGATCACGTAGTAAGTGATAAAGCAGGCGTTTGAATCCCAAATAAATGTTACATAGGAGCTCATGTTCTCAACTGTTGAATTTCTACAATCTATTTCTCCCTTAGATTGGTACGTGGTAGAAAGTCAATGTTTAATAAATGTCTACCTTGAAAATACTTAAAAATAACAATACATGGCAACAAAAATTTCTAAGCCTACAGGTCTTATTTTAATAGTGGGAATAGATGGGATTAATATGCCATTAACAGAATGATATGCTATGCCTAAAGAGATGAATGTAAATTTTGAAAATTCAAATCTAAAGGGGTAGACAAAAATGTATAGTATATGGAGCTGATTTTCAGGCAGTTAGAAAACTAAGGCTAAAGGGAAAGATAAAGGTAATGGAATGTGCACCTCAAAGACAAGGACAAGAGAGAAGTAATAAGAGGGAGATTTGTGTCCGGTGGGGACTGTGACGTTCCATCAGCAGTTGCCTCAGGTGCTGTTCACTGTTAGAGAGAAGATCCTTCACATAACTGAACAAACTGGAATTATTCCTACCACTTCAGAATTTATGTATTATTTAAGCAGCAGTTTTTAAAAGCTGAAGTTATATGTGATTAAGTTTAGTCTCTCAGTATTATTCAGGGTATGCTAACTAATGTAACAAACCATTTTCAGATCTAAATGGCACAAACAACCAAAGTCGAATTCTTGCTCATCTTCCATTATCTAGGCATGGAGCTTGAGGAGAATTCTGCCCCATGCAGTCACTCAGTGATCCAGGCTTATTCCATTTACTGTCACCACTAAGCCTGCAGTGGATCTTCCATGTCCTGTCAGCAGTTGAAGAAAAAGTAAAAGAGAGTGAGGTCACTCATGTAAGCTGTTGGTGGCCAAGTGTGGAGGTGTTGTGCATTCCGTTCATACTCCATTGGCCACACTCAGGCTTATGGTTCACCTAATTGCGGGGAACTTTGATAGTAGCTTAGCGGAATGTTAAAAAAAAAATAAGAGAACAAAGATCAGTGAACAATTAGTCAGTTCCACCCTCCCCAATTATACTGTCAATTCCTAAGGGATATAAATAGTGTTATAGTCATTTATATGCCCCGTAACACTTAATAGAATTTCTGGCATATAGTAGTCTGTCTAAATGAGGATATATATAAACTCTCTAGCCCATTCCTTAGCTTCGAGGCTATTTAAAGACCTTCATAGGTCTAGGCACTCTTACTTTAGAGGCCCAAACTTGAGTAATATCAAAATAACAGCATATATTCATATACCATTTAAATATAATTCTATTGGCAAGATTAGAGTAACATTTAAAAATCTTATTTTGAAATTATCCGACTGCTATTGAATGGCAGGATTGATCAGAAATAAATGTATTGCATTGAAGAAGAGAAGGGTATCAAGGCTTGTTAGGTAAAATAAAATACATTATTAGTAATTCAAGGGAAAATTATATAGGTTGGAAATACCTTGTTAACACCGTACAAATTGTGAAGAAAAAATGGAAAATGTAGTGTTCTTGCCATCGAAACAAGAGTAAGCCAAGAACACAGCTGGATTTTGACCCAGTGGAGGAGAAGATCTGACTGAGAGTAAGCTGCACAAGTACCTTTCTGATTAACTTGGTAATGATCATACCCTATATCATAACTCTTTTACAAAGAGAAATGACCCTATGACAATAATAAATTAGTAATTAGACGTGGAATCACACATGGACCACTCCCCAGCCCCAGCCTGGTGGGAAGATCCTGGGCTTTTGGAAGGAGTTTTGCAGCAATGGATTAGAGTAAGAATTTGGGACGTGATCTAGGGGCTAAATTGGGATCTGTGGGCTTAGAAGCTTGTGGTGACTAGGCATGTATTTTCTAATGACTTGGCTGTGCATCAATGAAATGTTCATCCATGTTACTTCATGTATCTTAACAGCAGGAAACCTCAAAGGAGGAGGGTGAAGACAGTCAAGAGTTTTAAGTAACTCATTTAAATAAAATCAGTTTTGGTCGGGCATGGTGGCTCACACCTGTAATCCCAGCACTGTGGGAGGCCAGGGCAGCCGGCTCACTTGAGCCCAGGAGTTTGAGACCAGCCTGGGCAACATAGTGAAACCCTGTCTCTACAAAAAATAGAAAAATTAGTCAGGCATGGTGGCCTGCACCTGTAGTGCCAGCTACTGGGGAGGCTAAGGCAAGAGGATCGCTTGAGCCTGGGAGGCAGAGGTTGCAGTGAGCCAAGATTGGGCCACTGCACTCCAGCCTGTGTGACAGAGTGAGACCCTATTTCAAAAAATAAAATAAAAATACATTAATAAGATCAGTTTTTATTTCTTCACGATAATTATACATACGAGGTGGAGCTGGAGGTCAATTTCAAACTAACACAGGACCAGAAAACTAAATGCTGCATGTTCCTACATACCATGAGAGGGCTAAATAACAGGAGCTAAATGAGGACGCTCAGAGGGGAACAACACACACAGCGGCCTTCCCGAGGGTGGAAGGTGGAGGGTGGCAGGAGGCAGAGGATCAGGAAAAATGACTAATGGGTACTAGGCTTAATACCTTGGTGATGAAATAATCTGTACAACAAACACAGCTTTACCTATGTAACAAACCTGCACTTGTATCCCTGAATTTAAAATAAAAGTTAAACAAAAAGTGAAACCTAGTAACAGGTTGCACTGGTTACAAAATGAGAAAGCCTAACTTCCAAGTGGTTATCAAGCATAAAGACAGTGTTTGTGAATACGAAGAATGAGGTTGACATAAGTTATTTAAATATTTAATTGAATATTTATCGATCTAGACGTCGGTCCTTTTCATATTTTGAAGCCGGTTTACACATATTTTTCATGCCTCCAGTGTTCGTGTAAGCCCCTTAGAAGCTCACAGGCCCCAGGCTCCTTGCCTGTACTACGAAAAAGAACAAATGGTCATTCTCAGCACTTGGCAACTGGGTTTGAACTGGAGCATGGCATAGGAAGATAGGCGCATTCCTTCTCCCGTGGACGGAAATCAAAGGCATTCTTGTAGAGAATTTGACAGATATTTAAATTCTACAAATATATTAATGTTTTACCAGATGCAAGATCTGGTGCTGGTTCTTTGCAGAAGTCTTTACCTTCAAGGGCTTTACATTTAGCAGCCAGTAATTATTTTTGCCCGAATAAACTTTTTACATATATTATCAAAGTAGAAATAGTTATGTTCTAACTCCGTAGGTTCCTCTATATTTATTTGCTGGCATTCTGTTTTAAGGAACAGCTTTTCCTTCTATCTATAAATCTATCATTATCTATGTATTGATATATACAATCTGTGTGTGTGTGTGTATATAAAATCAGTATGTAGTCATGGATTCTTAAATTACTCCATGAGTTATTGTCTATTTATTTATTTTGATACTTAGACTGTCCCAAATGGAACCAGGGGTGCCTCTTTAAGGTGGCTGCCAGATCCCTTTGTCTTGTCCCCATATAAGCACTTTTTTATTTTCCAAGGAGCTCTGGATCTTTTTGTTGTACTAGTTAAAAATAGATTTGGGTGCTAGTAGTGCTCCTTGCTAATGGGCTTTATTGTTTCCTTTAAAGAAAGAAAGCTGAGACACACACACACACACACACACACACACACACACACACACATTTATATTGAGATTTCCCATTCCAACCCAAACTTCACAGGATTCTTCCTTTACTATCTATAGTCCATTAGTTTTATCTTTCTACAGTAAGACACTTGGTTCTTAAGACTATCGGTATGTTTACTTACTTAGTTCTACGACATGCAAAAAAGTCTCAGAAGTACTATCCCTCTAAAAAACAAATTCATTAAGAAGAGTTCAATAGTTGTGTCAATTTTTATTTTCTTTGGCTTAAGAATAAATAGTGAAATTACTATTCATGAAAGTTACTCAGATTAATTGGGTTTTGTTTGTTGAATCCTCATTCAGCCTCACTACCAAATTTTGAGGTCTGAATAAATCTCTTTTTCAGCTTATGTCACATTCTAATGCTGCCTTCCCAAACTCTCCTTGTTAGGTTAGGTTCATCTGTTAGATGGTCTCATAGCATCCTTTGCTTTTCCTATACAGAACTTTTTCTTTTTTTTTTTTTTTTTTTTT
>PVKV010034601.1:0-17512 GCA_004027835.1 Alouatta palliata | reverse complement strand
GCTGAGTCTCTGCCGGGTTTTGGTATCAGGATGATGTTGGTCTCATAAAATGATTTGGGAAGGATTCCCTCTTTCTGGATTGTTTGGAATAGTTTCAGAAGGAATGGTACCAGCTCCTCTTTGTATGTCTGGTAGAATTCAGCTGTGAACCCATCTGGACCTGGGCTTTTTTTGGGTGGCAGGCTCTTAATTGCTGCCTAAACTTCCGACCTCTTTATTGGTCTATTGAGGGTTTCGACTTCTTCCTGGTTTAGGCTTGGGAGGATGCAAGTGTCCAGGAATTTATCCATTTCTTCCAGGTTTACTAGTTGATGTGCATAGAGTTGTTTGTAACAATCTCTGATGGTGGTTTGAATTTCTGTGGAATCTGTGGTGATATCCCCTGTATCAGTTTCTATTGCATCTATTTGATTATTTTCTCTTTTATTAATTTGGCTAGTCGTCTATTTTGTTGACCTTTTCAAAAAACCAGTTCCTGGATTAATTGAATTTTTGAAGGGTTTTCCTGTCTCTATCTCCTTCTGTTCTGCTCTGATCTTAGTTATTTCTTGTCTTCTGCTAGGTTTTGAGTTTTTTTGATCTTCCTCCTGTTGCTCTTTATAATTTGATGATAGGGTGTCAATTTTACGTCTCTGCTTGCTTCTCATGTGGGCGTTTATTGCTATATATTTTCCTCTAGAGACTGCTTTAAATGTGTCCCACAGATTCTGGTATATGTTGTCTTTGTTCTCATTGATTTCAAAGAACATCTTTATTTCTTCCTTCATTTCATTGTTTATCCAGTCAACATTCAAGAGCCAGTTGTTCAGTTTCCATGAAGCTGTGCTGTTCTTAGTTAGTTTCTGAATTCTGAGTTCTAACTTGATTGCACTGCGGACTGAAAGACTGTTTGTGATGATTTACATTCTTTTGCATTTGCTGAGGAGTGATTACTTCCAATTATGTGGTCAATTTTAGAGTAGGTGGGATGTGGTGCTGAGAAGAATGTATATTCTGTGGATTTGGGGTGGAGAGTTTTTTAAATGTCTATTAGGTTTGCTTGGTCCATGTCTGAGTTCAAGTCCTGGATATCCTTGTTAATTTTTCGTGTCATTGATCTGTTTAATCTTGACAATGGGGTGTTCAAGTCTCCCACTATTATTGTGTGGGAGTCCAAGTCTCTTTGTAAGTCGTTAAGAACTTGCCTTATGAATCTGGGTGCTCATGTATTGGGTGTTTATATATTTAGGATCATTATCTCTTCTTGTTGCATTGATCCTTTTACCATTAAGTAATGTCCTTCTTTCTATTTTGATCTTTGTTGGTTTAAAGTCTATTTTATCAGAGATGAGAATTGCAACTCCTGCTTTTTTTTTTGTTCTCCATTTGTTTGATAAATCTTCCTCCATCCCTTTATTTTGAGCCTTTGTGTATTTTTGCAAGTGAGATGGGTTTCCTGGATACAGTACACTGATGGATTTGTGCTTTTTAGCCTGTTTTCCAGTCTGTCTTTCAATTGGCACATTTAGCCCATTTACATTTAGAGTTAATATTGTTATGTGTTAATTTGATCCTGCCATTTTGATGCTAGCTGGCTGTTTTGCCAGTTAGTTGATGCAGTTTCTTCATTGTGTTGATGCTCTTTACCATTTGGTATGTTTCTGGAGTGGCTGGTACTGATTGTTCCTTTCTGTGTTTAGTGCCTCTTTTAGGAGCTCTTGTAAGGCGGGCCTGCTGTTGATGAAATCTCTGAGTACTTGCTTGTTCGCAAAGGATTTTATTTTTCCTTCACTTATGAAGCTTAGTTTGGATGGATATGAAATTCTGGGTTGAAAGTTCTTTTCTTCAGGATGTTGAATATTTGCCCCCACTCTCTTCTGGCTTGTAGAGTTTCTGCTGAGAGATCTGCTGTGAGTCTGATGGGCTTCCCTTTGTGGGTAACCTGACCTTTCTCTCTGGCTGCCCTTAGCATTTTCTCCTTCATTTCAACCCTGGTGAATCTGACGATTATGTGCCTTGGGGTTGCTCTTCTTGAGGAATATCTTGTGGTGTTCTCTGTATTTCCTGGACTTGAATATTGGCCTGCCTTGCTAGGTTGGGGAAAGTTCTCTTGGATAATATCCTGAAGAGTATTTTCCAGCTTGGATTCATTCTCTCAATTTCCTTCAGGTACACCTATCAAATGTAGATTAGGTCTTTTCGCATGCTCCCATATTTCTTGGTGATTTTGTTCATTCTTTTTAACCTTTTGTTCTCTACCCCTGCCTTCTCATTTTAGTTCATTGAGTTTATCTTTGACCTCTGCTTTCCTTTCTTCTGCTTGGTCAATCAGCTTTTGAAAGTTGAGTATGATTCGTGAAGTTATCGTGTTGTGTTTTTCAGCTCCATCAATCAATTCACTTATATTCCTCTGTACATTGGTTATTCTCATTAGCATTTTGTAAAATCTTTTTTCAAAGTTCTTAGTTTCTTTGTGTTTGGTTAGAACATATTCTTTTAGCTCACAGACGTTTCTTATTGCCCACCTTATGAAGAATTGAATTCTGTCAATTCGTCACTCTCATTGTCCACCCAACCTTGTTCTCTTGCTGGTGAGGAGTTATGATCCCTTGTAGGAGGAGAGGCATTCTGGTATCAGGTATTTTCATCCTTTTTGCGTTGGTTTCTTCCCACCTTTGTGGATTTATCCACCTGTCATCTTTGTAGTTGTTGACTTTCAGATTGGGTGTCTGAGTGGATGTCCAGTTTGTTGATGACGAAGTTATTTCTTTATGTTTGTTAGTTTTCCTTCTAACAGTATGGCCCCTCTGCTGTTGGACTGCTGAAGTCCACTCCCAGCGCTGCTTGCCTGGGGATCACCTGCAGCGGCTGCAGAACAGTAAGGGTTGCTTCCAGTTTCTTCTTCTGCTATCTTTGCTTCAGAAGGATACCCACTAGATGTCATTCTGGGCTCTCCTTTATGTGGTGACTCATTGGATATATGGGGGTCAGGGAGCTGCTTGAGGAGAAAGTCTGTCCTTTATAGGAGCTCAAGTGCTGAACTGTGAGCTCTGTTGTTCATTCAGAGCTGTTGGGCAGGTACGTTTAATTCTGCTGCAGCAGAACTCATAACATCCCCACTTTTTCCCCAGGTGCTCTGTCCTGGGGAGTTAAGGCTTTATTTACGAGTTTCCACGGTGCTGCTGTCTTCTTTTTTAGGATTGCCCTACCCAGTGAGGAGGCAGCCTAGTCACTGTCTGCCTGCAGAGGCTTTGTTGAGCTGCTGTGGGGTCTACCAAGCTGCTGTGTGATCTTCCCTGCAGTCCTGTTCATACAGGTGTAGTTAGAACTGCCTCAGCAATGGCGGGCTGCCTCAGCAATGGCAAGCGACCTCCGTAGTGGTGGACTGCCTCGGTAATGGCGAATGCCCCTCCGTCACAGAGCTGGGCCATCCCAGGTTCAGCTGTGCTTGCTGTGAAACTCTCAATCCAGAGTGTTTCTGATTGCTGTTTTTTTGTAGTGGTGGGACCAGCCGAGCCTGATCACCTGGCTCCCTGCCTCATAGCCTTTTTTTTCAGTTGAACAGTCGACTGTCTCCCAGGTGTTCCAGTTGCCTTGTGAAAAGGCACTGGGATCTGTGTGATTTCCTGTGTGATGATCAACTGCACCGGCTGAAACAGCAGCGCTGAGATTCTTGGAGCTTTTTTGTCTGGGAATCTCCTGCCCTGGCTCCCTGTTTCAGTCCCCTTTTTAATCAGATGGATGCATGACTCTGCCTTCCCAGAGCTCCAATCACCACCTAAAATGGTGCCCAGATCCATGTATTTCGTACAGAGAACTGCCACATTGGGGCACTGGCAAAACAGCTGCATTAGCCAAACCAGCCTTGTTGGTGATCTGTGGGGCTCCTCTGCCTGGGAACCTCCTGGTCTGTGGGCAATAAAAATCTGTCTGGAAATGTGGCGTCCACTCACCCTCTGCACTTTCACTGAGAGCTGCAATCCTGAGCTGCTCCTAATCGGCCATCTTGGATCCTAGATTCATTGATACATTTCCTCTATGTTTTACAGGAAGTCTTGCAGCTATTAGGTATAAAACGGGAATTTGCTGGAAAAGTGAGTTTTGAGATTCTCCCCAGAAAGTGTTTTCATACATCTGCTAACACACATCAGTGTAACTGTAAATTGAATCCACACGTTGACAAGTATTCTTCCAGAGAGTTTCCTTTTAGTTTTTAAGGTAGATATTTCTCATTACAGCATATGCCCACTTTCATCTGGGATGTCCCAATCCAGCTTCTGTTAAGAAATGGGTTTCTAACCTGCTGAATTGAAACATAGATTCAATTCTCTTAGTTGAGTGAACACAAGGCATAGCAGTTTCACAGATACGTTTCTTCTGCATTTTAAAAGCAGTAATACTGCTATTTCCTATAACACTGGATTTGATTGGAAATGTCAGTTTTGAAATTCTCCACAGAAAGCATTTTCAAACTGCTGCAAACACATATCAATGTAACTCTGTAGTTGAACACACACATTGACAAGGATTCTCCCAGATAGCTTTCTCTTAGTAGTTAAGGTGAGATATTTCTCATTACATTATATGCCCGCTTTCCGTCTGTAATGTTTCAATCTAGCTTCTGTAAGAAATGTGTTTCTAAGATGCTGAATGGAAAAATAGATTCAACTCTCTTAGTTGAATGAACACACAGTATAGCAGATTCCTGGGTACGTTTCTTCTGTGTTTTATAGGCAGTCTTAGTACTATTTCATATAACAATGGATTTTGCTAAGAATTTCATTTTTGAGATTCTCCACTGAAAGAGTTTTCAAACTGCTGCAAACAGACATCACTGTAACTCGGTAAGTTGAATGCACACATTGACAAGCATTCTCCCAGATAGCTTCCTTTTAGTTTTAATGTGAGATATTTCTCAACTTGAATGTCCCAATCTAGCTTTTTTAAGAAATGTGTTTCTAACCTGCTGAATCAAAACATAGATTTAACTCTCTTATTTCAACAAACACACAGCATAGCCATTTCCCAGATACGTTCCTTCTGTGTTTTACAGGCAGTCTTCATGCTATTTCATATAACACGGGATTTTGCTTTAAGTATCATTTTGAGATTCTCCACAGAAAGCGTTTTCCAACTGCTACAAACACACATCAGTGTAACTTGTAAGTTGAATGCACATATTGACAAGCATTCTTCCAGATAGCTTCCTTTTAGTTTTTAAATTGACATCTTTCTCATTACGTCATATGCTCACTTTCCATTTGCAATGTCCCAATCTAGCTTCTGTAAGAATGTGTTTCTAACCTGCTGAATCAAAACATAGATTCAACTCTCTTAGTTGAACGAACACACAGCATAGAACTTTCCCAGATATGTTTCTTCTGTGTTTTAAAGGCAGTCTTACTGCTATTTTGTATAATACGGGATTTTGCTGGAAATGTCAGTTTTGAGATTCTCCTCAGAAAGCATTTTCAAACTGCTGCAAATACACATCAGTGTCACTCTGTAAGTCAAATGCACACATTGACAAGCTTTCTCCCAGATAGATTCTGTTTAGTTTTAAGGTGAGATCTTTCTCATTATGGCATATGCCCACTTTCCATCTGGAATGTCCCAATCTAGGTTCTGTAAAAAATGTGTTTCTAACCTGCTGAATTAAAACATAAATTCAACTCTCTTAGTTGAATGAACACACAGCATAGCTGTTTCCCAGCTTCGTTTCCTCAGTGTATTACAGGCAATCTTACTGCTATTTCGTGTAAAATGGGATTTTGCTGGTAATGTTAGCTTTTAGATTATCCACAGAAATCATTTTCAAACTGCTGCCAACACATATCAGTGTAACTCTGTAAGTTGAATGCACACATTGACAAACATTCTCTCAGATACCTTCCTTTTTATTTTTAAGGTGAGATATTTCTCATTACAGCATATGCCCACTTTCCGTCTGAAATGTCCCAATCCAGCTTCTGTAAGAAATTTGTTTCAAACCTGCTAGATCGAAACATAGATTCGACTCTTTTAGTTGAACGAACACACAGCATAGCAGTGTTCTGGATGCCTTTCTTCTGTGTTTTACAAGCTGTCTTACTGGTGTTTTGTAGAACATGGGATTTTGCTGGAATTGTCAGTTTTGATATCATCCACAGAAAGAGTTTTCAAACTGCTGCAAACACACATCAGTGTAACTCTGTAAGTTGAATGCACACATTGACAAGAATTCTCCCAGATAGCCTCCTTTTAGTATATATATATATACTAATCTATATATATAAATGAATATATATATATATTCATTTTTAAAAATAATTTATTTATTTTACTTTAGGTGTATACTATATCTGGCATTTCTCCCCATGTTATCTCTCCCCACCCTCCCTTCCCTCTCCATCCCCCATTGTCTCTCCCCTAGCCCCCCAACTGTTCCCTGTGTGTGATGCTCTTCTCCCTGAGTCCACATGTTCTCGTTGTTCAGCACCCACCTATGAGTGAGACCATATGGTGCTTGGCTTTCTATTCTTGGGTCATTTTGTTGAGAATAATGATTTCCAGTTTCATCCAAGTCCCTACAAAGGACATGAACTCATCCTTTTTTATGGCTGTGTAGTATTCCATGGTGTATATGTATCATATTTTCTTGTCCAGTCTATCATTGATGGACATTTGGGTTGGTTCCAGGTCTTTGCTATTGTACACAGGGCTGCAGTGAAGATATGTGTGCATGTGTCCTTATAGTAGAAAAATTTATAGTTCTTTGGGTATATACCCAATAGTGGGATTGCTGGGTCAAATGGAATTTCTATTTCTAGATCCTTGAGAAATCGCCACACTGTCTTCCACAATGGTTGAACTAACTTACACTCCCACCAACTCTGTAAGAGTGTTCCTATTTCTCCACATCCTCTCCAGCATCTGTTGTCCTCTGATTTTAAATGATTGCCATTCTAACTGGCGTCAGATGATATCTCAATGTGGTTTTGATTTGCATTTCTCTAATGACCAGTGATGATGAGAATTTTTTCATATGTTTGCTGTCCTCGTATATGTCCTCTTTTGAAAAGTGTCTGTTCATATCCTTTGCCCACTTTTGAATGGGGTTGTGTTTTTCTTGTATATCTGTTTTAGTACTTTGTAGATTCTGTAGGTTAGCCCTTTGTCAGATGGGTAGGTTGCAAAATTTTTTTTGCCAGTCTGTGTCTTTTGATTGGGGCATTTAGGCCATTTACATTCCATGTTAATATTGTTATGTGTGAATTTGATCCTACCATTTTGTTACTGGCTGTTTTTCTTTCTCATTAGTTAACTAATTTTCTTCATTGAATTTTTGGTTTTTGCCAACTGGTTTGCTTTTGCAGTGACTGGTACTTGTTCCTTCCCATGCTTAGTGTTTCTTTCAGGAGCTCTTGTAGGGCAGGTCTGGTGGTGACAAAATCTCTCAATAATTGCTTGTCTGTAAAGGATTTTATTTCTCCTTCACTTATGAAGCTTAGCTTGGCTGGATATGAGATTCTGGGTTGAAAGTTCTTTTCTTTAAGGATGTTGAAATTGGCCCCCACTCTCTTCTGGCTTGTAGAGTTTCTGCTGAGAGATCTGCTGTGAGTCTGATGGGCTTCCCTTTGTGGGTAACCCGACCTTTCTCTCTGGCTGCCCTTAGCATTTTTTCCTTCATTTTGACCCTGGTGAATGTGACAATTATGTGCCTTGGGGTTTCTCTTCTTGTGGAATATCTTTATGGAGTTCTCTGTATTTCTTGAATTTGAAATTTGGACTGCCTTGCTAGGCTTGGGAAGTTCTCCTGGATAATATCCTGAAGTGTGTTTTCCAGCTTGGATTCATTCTCCCTGTTACATTCAGTGACATCGATCAAGCATAGATTAGGTTTTTTCACATAATCCCGTATTTCTTGGAGGCTTTGTTCATTTCTTTTCACTCTTTTTTCTCTTGTATTGCCTTTTCTTTTTACTTCATTGAGTTGATCTTCAATCTCTGATATCCTTTCTTCTGCTTGATTGATTCGGCTATTAAAACTTTGTTTGCTTAATGTAGTTCTCGTGCTGTGTTCTTCAACTCCATCAAGTCGTGTATGTTCTTCTCTAAGCTGGTTATTCTAGTTAGCATTTCATCTAACCTTTTTTCAAGGTTTTTGGTTTCTTTGCATTGAATTAGAACGTGTTCCTTTAGCTCTGAGAAATTTGTTATTATCCACCTTCTGAATCCTGTTTCTGTCAATTCTTCGCACTCCTTCTCTGTCAAGTTGTTATCCTATGTTGTTGAGGAATTGTGATCCCTTGAAGGAGAAGAGGTGTTGTGGTCTTTGGTAGTTTCAACTTTTTTGCGCTGGATTTTCCCATCTTTGTGGATTTGCCTGGCTTTGGTGTCAGAGAGCTGCTTGATGAGGTCGCTTGTCTGCCTGTGGCAGCACTACTGGGTTTCTAGGGACTCCTTCAGGTTACTAGGGAAGCTCCCTGTGTCTTTTTTGTTTATGATGGGAGATTAGGTCCACCTCTTCCACTGACCTGTAGGCACTGCTGGGTTTTCGAGAACACCGTCCCATTACTACGTAGCCTTCCGGTGTTTTTTGTTAAAACATGTAGCCCAGTCCCACCCCTCTAGTGGTGGGTTGTGCCCTTCCTCCATTGGGCTGGATCATTCAGAGTTCCTCTCAGACTGTGGCACTGGCTGCACAACCCACTAGAGACAGAGCTTCAGCCCTCTGGGGTTTGTGGGGGAGGTTAGGAATCCACCCAGCCTCACCCGGCTGTCTCCCCCTTTCAGCTTTCTCTCTCTCCGGTCATGGGGTAGGGGCCACCCAGCTGCTCCTGCTTACAGCTCCCTCTCTCTCTGGGTGGGGGAGGGGGCAATAGCTCAGTCTGCAGACTCTTATTCAAGTATGCACTTGTAATTCCTGGCGCTTGACTGGCAAAGATCCCCTGTTCTGTGTATTGCTGAGGCTTTGGGGGAAGCACTGTATCTGGACCAGAGTGTCAGAGGTGAAGCCTTGGACTCGCAGGTTAGGTGCACTTTCTGGGTGAAGCAGCACCCCTCCCCTCCTCAGTCTGCCCTGAGTGGGCCTTGCTCACCCTCGGAACAGACCCGTTGAAATGTACCTGGTACCTCGGTTGGAGCTAGGCGATCTCTGGGTTTCTGCAACTATTTCGCTGTTTGTTGTGTGCTGGAGTTGTGTCTAATCTGTCATCTTGGATCCTTCCCCTCTCCTTTCAGTTTTAAGGTGAGTTATTTCTCATTACAACAAATGTCCACTTTCCATCTGGAACGCCCCAATTTAGCTTCTGTAGGAAATGTGTTTCTAACCTGCTGAATTCAATGATAGATTCAAATCTCTTAGTTGAATGAACACACAGCAGAGAAGATTCCAGGACAAGTCTCTTCTGTGTTTTACAGGCAGTCTTACTGCTATTTCGTGTAACATGGGATTTTGCTGGAAATGTCAGTTTTGAGATTCTCCACAGAAAGGGTTTTCAAACTGCTCAAACACACATTAGTGTAACTCTGTTGAGTGCACTATTGAAAAGCATTGAATACACACATTGAAAAGCATTCTCCCAGATAGATTTCTCTCAATTTTTGAGGTGAGATATTTCTGATTGCAGCGTATGCCCACTTTCGGTCTGGAATGTCCCAATCTAGCTTCTGCAAGAAACGTGTTTCTAACCTGGTGAAGCAAAACATAGATTCAACTCTCTTAATTGAATGAACACACAGAATAGCCATTTCCCAGTTATGTTTCTTCTGTATTTTACAGGCAGTCTTACTGGTATTTTGTATTTAACAGGATTTTGCGGGAAATGTCTGTTTTGAGATTATCCACAAAAAGCATTTTAAAACTACTGCAAACAAACATCAATGTAACTCTGTAAGCTGAATGTACGCATTGACAAGCATTCTCCCAGATAGCTTCCTGTTAGTTTTTAAGGTGAGATATTTCTCATTACAGCACATGCCCACTTTCAGTCTGGAATGTCAAAATCTAGCTTCTGTAAGTAATGTGTTTGTAATGTGCTGCATTGAAACATAGATTCAACCCTTTTAGTTGAACGAACACACAGCAGAGCTGTTTGGCAGGTCCATTTCTTCTGTGTATTACAGGCAGTCTTACTGCTATTTCGTATAACATGGCATTTTGCTGAAATTGTCAGGTTCGACATTTTCCAAAGAAAGCGTTTTTAAACTGCTGCAAACACACATCAGTGTAACTCTGTAAGTTGAATGCACTCATTGACAAGCATTCTCCTAGGTAGGTTC
Source organism: Alouatta palliata (assembly GCA_004027835.1). Classification (NCBI taxonomy): domain Eukaryota; kingdom Metazoa; phylum Chordata; class Mammalia; order Primates; family Atelidae; genus Alouatta; species Alouatta palliata. The sequence continues at coordinate 7,270 of PVKV010034601.1, read as the reverse complement.
CTTTTATTTTTTTTTGGTGATTTATTTCCCATTGCAGCAGATGCCCACTTTCTGTCTGGAATGTCACAATCTAGCTTCTGTAAAAAATGTGTTACTAACCTTCTGAACAAAACACAAATTCAAATCTCTTAGGCAAACGAAGACACAGCATAGTAGTTTCCTTGATACGTTTCTTCTGTGTTTTACTGGCATTCTTACTGCTATTTCATATAACACGGGATTATGCTGGAAATACCAGTTTTGAGATTCTTCACAAAAAGCGTTTTCAAACTGTTGCAAACATACGTCAGTGTAACTCTGTAAGTTGAATGCAGACATTGACAAGCATTCTCCAAAATAGCTTCCTGTTCGTTTTTAAGGTGAGATATTTCTCATTCCAGCATATGCCCACTTTCCGTCTGGAATGTCACAATCTGGCTTCTGCAAGAAATGTGTTTCTAAACTGCTGAATGAAACATAGATTCAACTATCTTAGGTGAATGAAAACACAGCATAGCAGTTTCCCAGATATGTTTCTTCTGTGTTTTACAGGCAGTCTTACTGCTATTTCTTATAACACGGGATTTTGCTGGAAATGTCAGTTTTGAGATTCTATACAGAAAGCGTTTTCAAACTGCTGCAAACACACCTCACTGTAACTCAGGATGTTGATTGCACACATTGACAACATTCTCCCAGATGGCTTCCTTTTAATTTTTAAGTTGAGATATTTCTCATTACATAGGACCACTTTCTATCAGGAATATCCCAATCTACATTCTGTAAGAAATGTGTTTATACGGTGAGATATTTCTGATATGATGTGCTGATATTTCATTACAGCATATTGTGGGTTTGCCACAGTGTAGCGACCCCTAAGAGTGTCTCCATCATAATGTGAGCTTGACCCCAGAAGCATTTTCCCCTCCTGGAGGCAGTAGAGCTATGGGAAAGCAGGAACTAGAGATGGGCGATTGTGTAAAAGGGCTATTTTGATCTCTCAGGCATTTACGCAATGGCCTGGCGATGGCTGTGTGGTTTAATTAAGACACTGTGTTTGAGTTTCTGCTTTGGGCTAGTTTTGTGACTCTGTTTACCGGTACTGCTTGAGCCCTGTGATTACTCAGGTGTGATTCTTTAAGATTACTTCTTGGAATTTATGGTGGGCTTAACCTTTAAGGAATGTTACTTTGTTAATCCTAAAGCTCTTTCACAATAGATAAGAGAAAAGAATATCTGTCAACAACAAATCTGTCTTGCACCAATTTTGTGATCAATTTTCTTAGGAATGTTTCTCTTTAACTTGTAGATTATCCATTCTGTTAGATTTTGTAACTTTCTGTTCCCTTTAATGTTTAAGCTGAAACAATGTGGGCTGACGTCATTGTCTAAAACCTGACAGTATATATTGGGACCCTATGCACAAATAAAATTGCTGTTTAGGCATTGCTGTATGGGCATTGTCTATTCAGACCTCCAGACCCCGCTGTCTGTCTGCTATTTTTCCGCACACTCTCTCTTCCAGGTAAAGCGACCCTTTCACTGGCCGAGAGCTCCCCGGCAGATGTGCTGTCCCCGACAGCATATGCCCACTTTCTGTCTGTAATGTCCCAATCTAGCTCCTGTAAGAAATGTGTTTTTAACCTGCTGAATCGAAACATAGATTCAACTCTCTTAGTTGAACTAACACACAACATAGCAGTTTCCAGGACATGTTTCTTCTGTGTTTGACAGGCAGTCTTACTGCTATTTCGTATAACTCACTTTAAGGTGAGATATTTCTGATATGAGAGGCTGATCTTTCATTACAGCATATGTCCATTTTCCATCAGGAATATCCTAAGCGAGCTTCTCTAAGATATATGTTTCAAAGATACCAAATTAAAACATAGATTCAACCCTCTTAGTTGAAAGTAAACACAGCATATCTGTTTCCTGGATAAAATTCTTCTGGTTTACAGTCAGTCTTACTGCTACTTCTTATAACATGGGATTATGCTGGAATTGCAAGTTTCAGATTCTCCACAGAAAGTATTTTCAAATTCTCCACAGAAAGTGTTTTCAAACTGCTGCAACTACACATCAGTGTAAATCTGGAAGTTGAATGCACACATTGACAAGCATTCTCCCAGACACTTTCTTTTAGTTTTTTAAGTGAGATATTTCTCATTATACCATATGCCCATTTTCTATCTGGAATGTCCCAATCTACCCTCTCTAAGAAATGCGTTTCAAACCTGCTGAATGAAACATAGATTCTACTCTCTTAGTTGAACGAACACACAATATAGCAGTTTTCTGGATACGTTTCTTGTGTGTTTTACTTGCAATCTTACTGCTATTTCATATAACACGGGAATTTGCTGGAAATGTCAGTTTTGAGATTCTCCACAGAAAGCGTTTTCAAACTGCTGTAAACACACATCAGTGTAACTCTGTAAGTTGAATGTCCACATTCACAAGCATTCTCACAGATGGCTTGCTTTTAGTTTTTAAGGTGAAATACTTCTCATTACACCATATGCCCACTTTCTGTCTGGAATGCACCAATCTAGCTTCTGTAAGAAATGTGTTTCTAACCTGCTGAATTGAAACATAGATTCAAATCTCTTAGCTGAATGAACACACAGTATAGCAGTTTCTGGATATGTTTCTTCTGTTTTGACAGGCAGTCTTACGCTATTTCGTATAACTCACTTTTAGGTGATAGATATGATAGGCTGATATTTCATTACAGCATATGCCCTTTTTCCCTCTGGAATGTCCTAATCTAACTCCTATAAGAAATGTGTTTCTAACCTGCGGAATCGAAACATAGATTCAACTCTCTTAGTTGAATGAACACACAGAATAGACATTTCCCAGATACATTTCTTCTGTATTTTACAGGCAGTCTTACTGCTATTTTGTATTTGATGGGATTTTGCTGGAAATGTCAGTTTTGAGATTCTCCACAGAAAGCCTTTTCTAACTGCTACAAACACACATCAGTGTAACACTGTAAGTTGAATGCACACACTGACAAGCATTTTCCCGGATAGCTTCCTTTTAGTTTTCAGTGTGACATATTTCTCATTACAGCATATGCCCACTTTCCGTCTGGAAAGTCCCAGTCTACCTTCTGTAAGAAATGCGTTTCTTACCTGCTGAATTGAAACATGGATTCAGCTGTCTTAGTTGAACGAACACACAGCATTGAGGTTTCCCAGATATGTTTCTTCTATGTTTGACAGGCAGTCTTACTGCTCTTCCATATAACAGGGGATTTTGCTGGAAATACCATTTATGAGCTTCTTCACAGAAATGGTTTCAAACTGCTGCTAATAAACCTCATTTTAACTCTGGAAGTTGAATGCACACATTGACAAGCATTCTTTCAGATAGCTTCCTCTTAGTTTCTAAGGTGAGATATTTCTCATTACACCATATGCCCACTTTCTGTCTGGAATGCACCAATCTAGCTCCTGTAAGAAATGCGTTTCTAACCTGCTGAATTGAAACATAGATTCAAATCTCTTAGCTGAACAAGCACACAGCATAGCAGTTTCCGGATATGTTTCTGCTGTTTTGGACAGGCAGTCTTACTGCTATTTCGTATAACTCACTTTAAGATGAGATATTTGTGATATTATAGGCTGATATTTCATCACAGCATATGTCCTTTTTCCCCCTGGAATGTCCTAATCTAGCTCCTATAAGAAATGTGTTTCTAACCTGCTGAATCGAAACATAGATTCAACTCACTTAAATGAATGAACACACAGCATAGCAGTTTCCCAGATACATTTCTTGTGTGTTTGACAGGCAGTCTTACTGTTATTTAGTATAACACAGGATTATGCTGGAAATGTTAGTTTTGAGATTCTCCACGGAAAGTGTTTCCGAGCTGCTGGAAATGCACATCAGTGTAACTCCGTAAGTTGAATACACACATTGACAAGCATTCTCCCAGATAGCTTCCTTTTAGTGTTTTAGGTGAGATATTTGTCATTAGAGCATATTCCCACTTTCTGTCTGGAATGTTGCAATCTAGCTTCTGTAAGAAAAGTGGGCGAAGGATATGAACAGACACATTACAAAAGAAGACATACATGAAGCAAACAAACATAGGAAAAAATGCTCATCATCACTGGTCATTAGAGAAATACAAATCAAAACTACATTGAGATACCACCTCATGCCTGTTAGAATGGTGATCATTAAAAAATTTGAAGACAACAGATGCTGGAGAGGATGTGGAGAAATAGGAACACCCTTACACTGTTGGTGGGAGTGTAAATTAGTTCAACCATTGTGGAAGACAGTGTGGCGATTCCTTAAGGACCTAGAAATAGAAATTCCATTTGACCCAGCAATCCCATTACTGGGTATATATCCAAAGGATTATAAATCATTCTACTATAGGGACACATGCACACGAATGTTCATTGCAGCACAGTTTACAGTAGCAAAGACCTGGAACCAACCCAAATGCCCATCGATGATAGACTGGACAGGTAAAATGTGACACATATACACCATGGAATATTATACAGCCATCAAAAACGATGAGTTTGCATTCTTTGTAGGGACATGGATGAACCTGGAAACCATCATTCTCAGCAAACTGACACAAGAACAGAAAATCAAATACCGCATATTCTCACTCATAGGTGGGTGTTGAACAATGAGAACACATGGACACAGGGAGTGGAGCATCTCACACTGGGGTCTGTTGGGGGGAAAAGGGGAGGGACAGCGGGGTGTGGGGAGTTGGGGAGGGATAGTATGGGGAGAAATACCAGATATAGGTGATGGGGAGGAAGGCAGCAAATTACACTGCCATGTGTGTACCTATGCAACAATGTTGCATGTTCTTCACATGTACCCCCAAACCTAAAATGCAATAAAAAGTATATATATTAAAAAAAAAAAAAAAGAATCGTGTTTCTAACCTGCTGAACGAAACAAAGATTCAACTCTCTTAGGTGAATGAAGACACAGCATAACAGTTTTCCACATACGTTTCTTTGATATTTTACAGGAAATCTCACTGTTATTTCTTATAACACAGTATTTTTGCTGGAAATGTCAATTTTCAGATTTCCACAGAAAGCGTTTTCAAAGTGCTGCAAACACACATCAATGTAACTGTGTAAGCTGAATGCACACATTGCCAAGCATTCTCCCAGATAGCTTTGTTTTACTTTTTTAGATGAGATATTTCTCATTACAGTATATGCCCACTTTCCCTTACGAATTTCACAGTCTAGTTTGTGTAAGAAATGTGTTTCTAACCTGCTGAATCGAAACATAGATTCAACTCACTTACGTGAATGAACACACAGCATAGCAGTTTCCTGGATATGTTTCTTGTGTGTATTACGGCAGTCTTACTGCTATTTCTTATAACACGGGATTTTGCTGGGAATGTCAGTTTTGAGACTCTCCACAGAAAGCGTTTCCAAACTGCTGCAAACACACATCAGTGTAACTCTATGTTGAACGCACACATTGACAAGCATTTTCCCAGATAGCTTTCTTTTACTTTTTAAGGTGAGATAGTTCTCATAACAGAATATGCCCACTTTCTGTCTGTAATGTCCCAATCCACCTTCTGCAAGAAATGCGTTTCATACCTTCTGAATACAGCACAGATACCGCATATTCTCACTCATAGGTGGGTGTTGAACAATGAGAACACATGGACACAGGGAGGGAAGCATCTCACACTGGGGTCTGTCGGGGGGGAAAAAGGGGAGGGACAGTGGGGGGGTATGCAACAATCTTGCATGTTCTTCACATGTACCCCAAACCTAAAATGCAATAAAAACTATATATATTAAAAAAAAAAAGAAGAGATATTCCTCATTACAGCATACGCCCACTTTCCGTCTGGAATGTCCCAGTCTAGCTGCTATAAGACATGTGTTTCTAACCTACCGAATCAAAACATGAATTCAACAAACTTAATTGAACGAACAAACAGCATAGCAGTTTTCCACATATCTTTCTTCTTTCTTTGAAAGGCAGTTTTACTGCTATTTTGTACAACACGGGATTTTGCTGGAAATGTGAGTTTTGAGATTCTCCATTGAAAGTGTTTTCAAACTGCTGCAAAAACACATCAGTGTAACTTTGTAAGTTGAATGCATATATTGACATGCATTCCCAAAGATATCTTCCTTTTAGTTTTTAAGATGGGATATTTCTCATTACAGCATATGTCCACTTTCCATCTGGAATGTCTCAATCTAGTTTCTGTAAGAAATGTTTTTCTATCCAGCTGATTTGAAACACATATTCAACTCGGTTAGTTGAACAAATGCACAGCATAGCTGTTTCCAACATATGTTTCTTTGGTGTTTGACATGCAGTCATGGTATTTTGCTGGAAATGTCAGTTCTGAGATTATCCACAGAAAGCGGTTGCAAACTGCTGCAAACAAACAGCTGTATAACTCTATTAGTTGAAAACACACATTGAAAACAATTCTCCCACATAGCCTTCTTTCAGTTTTTAAGGTAAGATATTTCTCATTATAGCATATGCCCTCATTCTGTATGAAATGTCCCAATCTAGCTTCTGTAAGAAATGTGTTTCTTTTTTTAATTTTTCTTTATTTTTTCTAAATATATTTTTTATTGCCTTTTAGATTTGGGGGTACATGTGAAGAACATGCAAGATTGTTACGTAGGAACACACATGGCAGTGTGATTTGCTGCCTTCCTCCCCATCACCTATATCTTTCATTTGTTCCCATGCTATCTCTCCCCAACTCCCCACCCCCTGCTGTCCCTCCCCTATCTCCCTCCAATAGACCTCAGTGTACAACGCTCCCCTCTCTGTGTCCATGTGTTCTCATTGTTCATCACCCACCTATGAGTGAGAATATGCACTGTTTGATTTTCTGTTCTTGTGTCAGTTTCCTGAGAATGATGGTTTCCAGGTTCATCCATGTTCCTACAAAGGACACGACCTCATCATTTTTGATGGCTGCATAATATTCCATGGTGTATATGTGTCACATTTTCTCTGTCCAGTCTATAATCGATGGGCATTTGGGCTGATTCCAGGTCTTTGCTATTGTAAACTGTGCTGCAATGAACATTTGTGTGCATGTGTCCTTATAGTAGAATGATGTATAATCCTTTGGATATATACCCAGTAATGGGATTGCTGGGTCAAATGGAATTTCTATTTCTAGGTCCTTGAGGAATCGCCACACTGTCTTCCACAATGGTTGAACTAATTTACACTCCCACCAACAGTGTAAGAGTGTTCCTATTTCTCCACATCCCCTCCAGCATCT
>PVKV010034600.1:0-17512 GCA_004027835.1 Alouatta palliata | reverse complement strand
GGTGAGGGGGGCAGAGCTGGTGAGAGGGGCAGAGCTGGTGAGGGGGCAGAGCTGGTAAGAGGCCGCGTTTGTCCCTGGCGTCCTTCCCGTCGAGGCAGGCCCGGTCCCATGGCTCAGCTGTGTCGCCTTCCCTGGAATGCAGCAGTGCACTTGGCCCCTTGGAGGCCTGGAAACCAGGAACCGGGGAGGCGCAGGCGGCCTTGGAAGCCGCTTATCTCCATGTGTCTGAAATTCTCTCTCTGGTTTCTACCTTCTCGCTTTAGGCTAGTAGGAGGCGCAATCTCTCAAGCCTTCCTTAGAAAGGATGATTGTTCACCACCCCAAACCCCCTGTGTTCTGTGCAGTGTCTGATGAGAGCATTCTAGGTTATTCACGGTAACTAAGCTGGGTGATCTCACCAGAGGATGTAATGAAGCCTGAGGAACCTGTCGAGGGCCGGGAGAGGCCTTGCTCTGAGTGTGGCTGTGGCTTGCGTGGGGGCAGCGCCTTGGCATCTGCGGGTGGCGCGGTCATTTCCTCCCCACTGCCTGGATGGGGCCTCTGCTGGACGCCCTGCCTTCAGGGCCACAAGCCCTTCTGGGCACAGTGGGTGCGCGTGTGTGTCTGCAGACTCGGGCTGTACTGCGGGACCTGGCAGTCCCTGCCCTGGGGCATTTGTGTCAGCCACCTTGGTTTGCCCCCTGTCCAAATGCTGCCAGTTCTTGCCCTCCAGGGTACCGCGTTTCTGTCTTTTCGTCCAGTGGACCTCCCTACCTCCCGTGCTGCCTCACCACAGCAAGGCCAGGTGCATCCTGCCCCACAGCCTGTCCTCACGGCTCTTTGGTTCTGTGCCCTGGCGGTGCGCCGTCTCATGGCTCTTGTTAGAATTAGGGTGAGCCGCCCTCAGCTCCCGCAAGATGTCCGGTGTCCTGGGGATCACGTGCATCTGTCTGCAGCCGTGGGTGCCTGAGCCACGTGTTGCCTGCGGGTCACGTTGGAACCTCAAGTGGGCCTGAGTCGTGAGAGAAAGGCTTTGTCGTCGATACTGTGTGGTCTCTACTGTTTGGATTTCTTTGTGATTAATCTTTTCTCTTTTTCAAAGTGCCTGAGTCGTGAGAGAAAGGCTTTCTCATGGATACTGTGTGCTCTGTACTGTTTTGCACATTTCTTTGTGATTAATCATTTGTCTTTTTCACAGTGCGCTGCTGATCACCACGGTGTTTGACCGAGACGTAAACTGCAGAAGAGCAGCCTCTGTAAGTTTTCTCATTTGGATGTTTCCTTTCCTGAAGGTGGGTGTGGCCTGAGCTCCCAGATGCTGCTCCTTGCACTGGCGCCTGGCCAGCTCACTCGTCCACAGCAGGAGCCTCGGGGGAGGGAGCTGCTGAGAGTGCCCGCCCTGGGCTGGCCACTGGTTCCTACTGTCTCTGGGTGTCAGGGAGGGCTGTGGTCTTCAGCATGTGAGGGGCAGTCAGGGTTAAGTCCCCCCACCCCAGGCATCCTCAGAGCTGCAGCCATCACTGCTGGGGGTGCTGGGTGATGCAGGCGAGTGGACGGACCCGATGACAGGTCTCAGCGCAGGCAGCCGCATGCTGAAGACGGGGAAGAGAGTGGGTTCTGCCTGGGTGACCTGTATGTGGCGGCGGGACGGTCGCTCACCAGGTGGCTTTGAGCCTCAGGAGGGGCTGTTGGGAGCAGCAGTCAGCTCTGCTTCTCCCGGCCATGCTCGCCCAGGCCTTGCAAGATACGGGAGCTTTTGAGCACAGATGGCTGGTTTCCTCCAGAAAGAGCCCTGGGACATTTGGGGTGAGTTCTTGGTGTGAGGAGCATAGCAGGCTCTGCAGTGCTGAGCACACTACTTCGTTTGGCTCAGAGCTGGGCTGGAGTGAGGCCTGAGTCCCTTGGACCACAGAGAGCTGGCAACTGAGACAGTAGACGAGTCTCAAGTGAGAGTCTTTATTTTAGATACAGATAAGAAGCTGAACATGTTTTAAGAGGTGAAGAACAGAGAGGCAGCACTCTGCGAAGATGGAGGGGTGAGGTTGGCTTTTAGTGGTGGGGTGGGCCCCACCGCTCCCCCTGGTATCGAGCTGCTGGAACTGTCCTGGCTCAGCGCAGCTGGGTTAGTGGGACCCGTTGAGGGAGCCATTCACACTCCCTACTGCTGTCAGGCTCGGGGGCCATGGGGCTGGGTGAGGATTCCTGTCCCCCAGAGCATGTGGCTGACTTGGTGGCCGGGTAGAAGTGGTGTAGTGTGGCTCTGGGTGAATGGGACGGTGCAGGTGCACCGTTGGTTTTCTCTCTCAAATGCAGGAGCTCAGACGATAGCTTGAAGACTTTCTAGCTCCAAATGTCTGTCATCTTCTGTAGCCTCTGGTGGCCGGCCTGCTCCCTGTATCCTGAGGTAGTTAGTCTTTCTCTGCCTCAGGTTCTTTAAAACTAGGGAGAATTCACCAGGAGAGCTCAGAAGCTTTTTTCTGTCCCTGAAGCTGCTCTTATTTTGTCTTCAGCATCAGTAGAAAACCTCATAATTTTTTTTGGAAAGTCATCACATTTTTGCCCTGATATTTGCCCAAAGACAGTAATTGTAAGACTGTTTGAAATATAATAATATTTTATGTTAAATCTGTACCTAAAGATGAACTTTTAGGTTTTCTTTACTGCAACCTGAGACATTTCATGAGAAGCAGTAGTCAAATTAAAGTGCTTATGCATCTGCGAGCCCCGAATATAAAGTGGAAAAAAAATCATTTTTTTTCACGTTAAAATCCCTTTAAATTGGTAGCAGATCTTTTTCAATACATACGACCTGAGTGCACCTTGCCTAGCCAGTAGCTTGCAAAACTAAAACAGCCAAAAGATACCTTGTTTGCAGCTTATTTGAAATGTAAAGATTGAATGCCTCATAATTGAGAATCATTTTTTTTTTTCCCCCAACTGTGGAGCTGCTGCTTCAGAAAAAGATGTCTCACTCTTTCTGGCTCAGCTTGGACTCCTGTTCGACACTGTCTCACGGTGTAAGGTCACCCCTGCGGGGTCCCAAGACTTCTTTAGCACCTGCTGGGAGGCAGCAGTGAGAGGCACTGAAGTCTCGTCCCTCCTTGGGGCTGGACACTGTCCCTGGCCCCTGAGCTCTAGATGCTTCGCAGTGCCATGGTGTTCCCATATCGAGGTTGGCCACGACAAAGAAGGCCACGGTAGCAAAGGCCACGGTCATCTATCCACTATTTGTGACCCTCCAAGCGGCTCTGTGAGGAAGGTGCTGTGGCTGGTTCGCAGCGTTGGCAGGAGCATGGCAACTCAGGTGGGCAGGGTGTTAGTGAGTTTGTGAAAACAGTTCCAGTTGTGTTCGTTGCTGAAAACGCTGGTTCTGTGTAGTGGAAGGAATCTAGCAGGCCCCAAACGTGCTGATGCTGCAAAAAGACCTGTCCCCAGCCGAGAAGGAAGGGGCAGTGGAGATGGGGTGCAGTCGCCTCGTTCAGGATGAGGAAAGGGGTTGGGGAGGGGGCCCCCACTCACTCACAGTTAAAGTAAGGCACTTAAAGCCTCTATTTAACTGAAGATTTTAAATCTTTTTCATCCAGCACTTCGTTTGATAGTGTCTGAACTCTATTAATTGGTGACTTGTTTTGAGATAATTGGGCTTTACATGCAGTTTTTTTCTTTCTTTTTTTGAGACCGTCTTGCTTTGTCGCCCAGGCTGGAGTGCAATGGTGTGATCTTGGCTCACTGCAGCCTCCACCTCCCGGGTTCAAGCGATTCTCCTGCCTCAGCCTCCCAAGTGGCTGGGATTACAGGTGCTCGCCACCACACCTGGCTACTTTTTGTATTTTTAGTAGAGACAGGGTTTCACCATGTTGGCCAGGCTGGTCTTGAACTCCTTACCTCAGGTGATCCTCCCACCTTGGCTGAGATTACAGGCATGAGGCACCGAGCCTGGGGGAGGTTTACATGCCGTTTTAAGGACTAATGCAGGGAGAGCTCATGCGTGGTTCACCATTACCTTCGTGATAAAATCTGGCGAAACTGCAGTGGCGTGTCACAGCCTGGACATGAACATCCAGCTGGCCCACCAGTCTTAGTTATACTTCCTTGGTTTTACCTGTCCTCGTGTGTGTGTGTGTGTGTGTGTGTGTGTGTGTGTGTGTGTGTGTATGCCCACGTGCGCTCAAGCATTTAGTTCTGTGTGATTGTATCATGTGCAAATCTGTGTATCTATCACTGCAATGAAGATACACAGCAGCTCCATCTCCCCAAGAGGTCCTGTGCTGCCTCGTGGCCCACAGCCCCTGCTTTCTTCCTCTCCTGAACTTGTAGCCACGGTCGGCTCTCTGTCACTCATTCCATCATCTCGGGAATGCTGTGTAAATGGACGCTGTGGCCTCTAACGCTGTAGCTTTCTTCTCTTAGCACAGCTCTCTGGAGACCCACCCGAGTGTGGTGGGTGGTGTTGGCTTTGCTGCTTCTGTTGCTGTGTGGTGCCATGGTTTGTGTGACCATCTGTGTGTTAGGGCATCAGGATGGCTTCCAGTCTTTAAGCTGCTGCCAGCATTTGTGCTCAGGTTTCATGTGAGTATAGTTTCCATTCCTCTGGAATAAATGCCAAGACTACAGTTTCTGGGTCGTGGTAGTTGGACATTGAAAGTGCTTTCTGGAGTGGCTGTACCGTTCATTTCACACTGCCCTCTGTCAGCAACCCTGCTTCTCTCTGTCCTCGCCTGCGTCTGGCGTGACCACTGTTGATGTGTTGACCTTTCTGATGGATGTGTGGTGATGCCTGCGTTTATGTCATGCCTGGTGATGTCGAACGTCTTTCACGGGCTTATTGCCATCTGTACCTCCTCTTTGTCTCTTCAGGTCTTTTGCCCATTTTCTAAGTGGATTGTTTTTGTTGTTGTTGAGTTTTCGGCACTCTTTATGTATGTGAGAATCCCGTATTGGATTTGTGGTTGGCTTCCTCCCAGTCTGTGGCTCATCTTTCCATCCTTTTCATAAGGTCTTTCACAGAGCAAGGGTTTTTAATTTTGCTGGGGTCTTGATCAGCTTTTTGTTTTTGAGGATCGTGTTTTCCGTGCTTTTTAAGACGTTAAGACTTCGTTAAGGTTGAGGAACTCTGCCTCACCTGGGTCCCAGGGATACTGCCCCGTGTTTTCTGTTCCGCTGGTCGGTCTGCGTGTCTGTGCTGCCACACTGCTGTGCGTGGTCAGCCTTCGCACGGGGTAGGACGGTGCCTCCGTTTTTTCTTTCTCAGGATTGTTTTTCCCATTGTAGGGCTTTTCATTATGTGCTTTTCCACATAAATCTTGAATTTTAAAACACTGGAGTGGCATATGTGTTCCTAAATAGTGTATGTTAAATTGATGGTACAGTGTATCTTTGTTGCATTGCCTTTTGGTGGGTTTTGTTTATTTCTTTCCTATTGAATTTATTGCGGAAGTTACAAAATGGCAAACAGCAGGAGGCAGGCCTCCCTCCCTGTAAGAGCTGCCTGGGGCCCTCTGCAAAGCCAGTCTCCTCCAGTTTCCAGCCCTGCCTGGGGTCTGCCTGGGAGCCACCCACCTGATTCCTGTGTGATTTGCCGGAGGCGGCGGATGCATCTGTTCATTTCCACTGGGGTTGGGGGACAGACCCTGGGTGGCCATGTTTCGGTTTTTTACTGTCTGTGTGTGCTCCTCCTCCCAGCAGCCCTGCCTCTGCGTTGCTCTCAGGATACCCCGAGGCTGGTGTTGTCAGGGATCCTGTTTCTCCAGAGCCTGCTCCCTGACCTCTCCTGTGTCTCTGGTCTTGTCTGGAAACTCTGAGTCTGGGTGCTGTTGGGAGGGGTGGGGCACCAGCTGGTGATACACAGGAAGAGACATGTCGCCTTGCCCAGGTAACCTGCTCTGCCTGGTCAACGCCTAAACGGGGCAGGGTGTGGGGGAGGAGGGGCTGGCTGCTGAGGAGATGAGAGACCTCCTCCTGTTTCAGCAGCCCCTGCTCTGGGCCTGTGCTTGGCCTGGGGACCCGGCCTGGAGAGCCTGTTGATACTGTGCTGTGGTTGTGGGCAGAGCGCCCTCCCTGGAGGGCGGCACGCGGTGCCTGGTGTTGCCCATGAGCTACCTGACAGAGCTCCCGAGGAAGAATATCAGGCTCCGGGCTCTGATTTAACCAGCTTGTCTGTCTCTTCGGGTTGACAGTCGGGGCCTCTGTGGGGGTGCTGCTGGGAGCCTCAGTGGTAAAGGCCACTTTTCAGGATGTATCTGATTTTATAAACTTGAATTCTTAAATTGTGGTTTTAAAGAGCACCAGGACGTAAAAACAGAGTGACACGCCTTGAGGCTCTGTTCAGACAACAACGAGGGCTTTTATTTAAAAAATAAAGCCGTGGGTCATTGATGCTGTGCTGTTTGTTCTGAACTTGCCTCTGGTGTTGGCGGAAGCTGCCCTCGCTCACCTGCTGTGTTTGTTCTTTGCTCCGCAGGCCGCCTTCCAGGAGAATGTGGGGAGACAGGTATGGCCGCTTTTACACACCTTTCTTCCAAAAACTTCCTGTAGGTTTACAGGTAGGCGTCGTGAAAGCTGTAACCTGTGTGTGCTGGCTCTGTGAGGAGTGGGCTGCAGAGGCTGCATCAACCAGGGTCGTGAGCTCACTCTGGGATGCACGCGTTAGAGAGTGAGTGCTGGGAGAGAGGAGACCTGCACGTGTAGCAGTTTACACACACAGGCCGGAAAGCTGTGCTGTATGTGTGGCCGAGGGCCACACCATATGCACTCTGTTGGCGTCAGCTCCTGCCTCATCCGGACCCTAGCAGGGCCCGGAGGCTGGCTCCCAGAAGTGGGGGACCCCATGACCCTTATCATACTGGGCCGCTTCCGCTGCCCTCTGACCCTGACATCTGGTCATGGGTCAGCTTCGCCTGTGAAGAGGGCCCTGAGTTATTCATGTTGTGTGTGATGACGTCACATTTTGGCCGTGTGGTCAGACCTTGCAGGAGAGTGGGACCAAGGCCTGGGCTGGACCTCGGTGGGGAGCAGGGTTCCCACGAGAAGTATGCCGAGAAAGGCTCTGGAGTTCCCAGACAGCAAAGCAAAAGCAGCCGGTCTCTGAGCTGTGGCCGGGTGGCATGAGGTGGCATGGGGTGGATGTGAGCGTGCGGACCCTTCTGACCTTTGGGGAACCCTCCAGGCAAGGGTGTCCGACTTGGAGTGGAAGCATTGAGGCCACACTGATGGCAAAATGAGTCTAAAGGAAAAGCTGGATGCCAGAGTCAGTTGGAGAGGTGGGCAGACAAGGACCAGGAGTGCCGGGGTCTTGTGTGTGTTATTGAAGTGGTTCTGGGGGAGCCTGGCATCAGTGGTGTGGGCGGTTTTCTGTAGACAGGCCCAGAAAGGGGCGTGACTTCCTCTTGTTGCCCCGAGATGGTCGAGGCCCACCCAGCGTCCTTCCAGTGCCGTGGGGGTCTGCATGTGTTCGAAGCCCTGAGTCCTGGTAGGAGCCCATTCACTAGGAAGAGATGCCAGCCTTGGAAGTGGAGCCTGGGTGTTCAGACAGCAAGAGCCGCCCAGGCTGAGGAGAACGGGAGCGAGGTTTGGGCTGCTGAGTGGAGAGCGTGGCTGCTCTGAGGAAGAAGGAGCTTGCTGGAAACCACTTAGCTGAGCCGAGGGACTCTCCAGCTTCCTGGAAAGTCATCGCCCAGGAGAAGTCTCCCTGTCCCTGGGCTTCCAACCTCAGCAGAGCCCCCACTGGAGAGGGGCGTGCCAAGGCCAGAGCCCGGGGGACGACCACTCTGGGTGGGCCCTGGGGCACGCTCCACCATCATCGTGCTCTGTTCCGTTCCCAGATGCTGCTTCCTGGGAGGAGCCGCCATGGGGCTCTGCAGCCGGGCCAGCCACCTCCGTGGTTGTGTGGATGTGTGTGGTTGTGTGGGTGTGGGATGTGTGATGTGTGTGTGGGGCTGTGTGTGTGGAGGTGTGTGTGTGTGGTGGGTATGTGTGGAGGTGTGTGGGTGTGGGGTGTGTGTGATGTGTGTGTGGGTGTGTGTGGGGTGTATGCAGGTGTGTGGATGTGTGTAGGGTGTAGGGTGTGTGCAGGTGTGTGGATGTGTGTGGGGGTGTGGGTGTTGGGTAGATGTGTGTGGGGTGTGTGGTGTGTGTGGGGGTGTGTGTGTGTGTGCAGGTGTGTGTGGGGGTGTGGAGGTGTGTGTGTGTGGTGTGTGTGTGGGGCTGTGTGTGTGGGGGTGTGGGTATGGGTGGCTGGATTTGAGCTGTGTTACCCTTGTCGGGGCAGCTCAGGTTGGGGATTGATCATCAGGGAAAGGAAAGGCCTTTACACTTGGTCTGAATTTAGGCAAGCAGCCAGAAGATGGGACATTCCCGTGGGTGCAGGAGTCTTGCACCTGAGTCCTGAGTCTGAGCCTGTGGGCCTCAGAGCCTCCTGCACTGTGACCAGCATGCAGACAGCAGCAGGAGCCTCATGGAAGAAGCTGCACAGATTTTGAAGAGACAAACTTTGAAAGAGATTTGAGACATGCAGGTGCGGTGTGTGCCTCTGCCCCGCAGGGCCACGAGCTGCCGAGGCTGGATGGAAATGCTGGCAAAGCAGGCAGGAGTGGATGGGCTCCGTAGCACTTAGGGAGCAGCCTAAGGCACCCTCAGATTTGGAGCTGGCTGTTTTTAATACACACATTTGGAATGCAGTTGTAAGAAGTGCATTTATAGTAGAGGCTGCTGGGCAGTGACAGCAGCAGAGAGGGGAGTGGTCAGGGGAGTGGTCTGGTGGACACAGAGGGGGTTGGGGGTAGTGACAAGGGACCAACTTCTCCGTCCAGGCTCGTCTTGGCTGGAGGTGGAGGCTCCGGTCCAGAGTGGTCTCTGCCCTCTCCCCACTGAGCCCAGGGGCTCTTGAGCAGGTTGTGACTAACCCATGGGCAGCTTCCACGTCCAGGGCCTGCCAGGTATGCCAGCCCCATGACCCTGCTCCTCGGTGAGTGCCGCCCAGGCCCTGGCACTGTCAGGCCTCTTGATTTACCTCCCACAGGTGAGGAAGTTGAGGCTCAGGGCAGGTGAGCCTGCCTCTCTGCTTGGAGCCTGTTGTCCCAGCCCCAGCCTGGCCATACAGAGCCCAGGCACCTACGTTGGCCTTGCTTTGTTCTTGCTGTGGGGGATGCTGGGCACAGAGTCCCCTCGTTCTTGTTCTCGGTGGGACCTGGTCCTGGGCCACCCCTGGATGTTTCCCTGGGCTCTTGCCTGCTGTGGTGTGGGGACATCAGTGGGTGACATCCCAGCTTGTGGCTCTGCTGTCTTTCTGCAGAGTGAGCCACAGCTCCTCCGCTCGGGTGCAGGTTGCTGTCCTGTACACAGTTAATGAAGGACCCTTGTGCGGTCACCGATTCCAGCAGCCTTAGGCAGAAGTTCATGGCACCTCCAGCAGCCAAAGCTCCCAGTGTGATTCTTGGGAAGGATTTGCTGGAAGAAAGCCGCGTGGTGTCTGCTCATCCTGGTGTCTCCTGGTGGGAAGAGGGATGTGGCCCCGGGTGTTCTCAGGAGAGCTGGCTGTTGAGTGTTGTTTACTTGTGAAGCTGTTACATGGAGGTGTGGGGTGTTAATGATCAAGTGCAGGTGTGATGATGAATGTGTTCGGGGTGTCGAGGGAGGATCTGAATCCCAGTCTCGGAGGTGGGCAGGCTTGGGAGATCTTTAAAAAACCCTGCTGTGGTTTATAGCTGTAAGGCTGTGTTTGGTTTAAAGCTTGTCATTTATATTTTCTTAGAAAACTATTTATGTTGTTTCCAGAATTTCTAATACTGGAACCCGAGAGTGATATCAGTTACACTGTGCAGGCTTTGGGGCTGGAGCTGAGGCTCCCTGGGAGGCTGCTGTGGGGTGGGAGGAGGTGCCGCCTCGCCCCTGTCAGAGCCTCAGG
The DNA here is from genome assembly GCA_004027835.1 of Alouatta palliata. NCBI lineage: Eukaryota > Metazoa > Chordata > Mammalia > Primates > Atelidae > Alouatta > Alouatta palliata. The sequence continues at coordinate 7,632 of PVKV010034600.1, read as the reverse complement.
GGCTGCTGGTCCTGGATGCTTCTGGGGTCAGCTGTTGCCACCCACCAGCCAGTCGGCATCTTGCCTGCCAGGGACAGCTGAGCGAGGCCTGGGCTCTGGTCCAGGCTTCGTAAAGCGGGCAGGCGCCCGTGTCCCTGACCTGACCCAGGCCTGCTCTCTCCAGAGTGTGCGAGCTGCCAGCTTTGTGCCCCCCTGGGGCTCGGACTGGCTGTGGTCAGTGCTGTAACACTGTTGAAACCTGAGATCCCTTTATGGTGTGTGTTTTAAGGGAAGGTCTCTTAAAACGTATGGAAGTTGAAATGTTTGAGTTGTTTGAAGAAAATCAAAAACACTTGTTAGTGCTTTAAATAATTGAGCATAGTGTTGCCTGGGTGGGCGGTCAGGAAGTTGCTGTGACTTCAGAGTCCTCGGTGAGCAGCTTCTGTAGCATGTGGCTCGGCCATCTGCATCGGGCCTCGGGGTCTAGGAATGTAAATGTCTGTGGATGTGATGATTGAACTTTCTGAAATGCCTTTGCTCATTCAAATTCTTCTTTTTCCCCCATTTCACTTTTTTATTAGGGCACTTTTCCTCATGGTATTGATATTTTGACCACGGCTGATTATTTTGCTGTCGGTAACAGATGCAACTGTTTCCTGGTTATAAGGTAAGTTTTAAATGTATATCACAAAAATGGAATATTCTAAAATCAGATGTAAAAAAATCAGTTTCCACCATTTTCTTTCTTCATCCTGTAATGTCCACTAAATGTAATGTAGTTTTAGTGTGAAAAATTAAGAATGGGGCTGGGCGCGGTGGTTCATACCTGTAATCCCAGCACCTTGGGAGGCCAAGGTAGGCAGATCATGAGGTCAGGAATTCAAGACCAGCCTGGCCAACATGGTGAAACTCGGTCTCTACTACAAATACAAAAATTAGCTGAGAGTGGTGGTGAGCACCTGTAATCCCAGCTACTTGGGAGGCTGAGGCAGAAGGATCGCTTGAACTGGGACCCGGGAGGCAGAGGTTTCAGTGAGCCGAAATTGTGCCACTGCACTCCAGCCTGGTGAAAGAGGGAGACTCTTGTCTCAAAAAAAAGAACTGGGAACAGTTATTGAAACTTGTATTTCATGTTGATTGGACACACTTCGTGCTTTACCATGCTGGACAGGAGACATCTACTCACGTTTTAAAGAGGGGCTGCCAGTTTCAGGAACGTGACCTCGCTGTGAGTGCTGTCAGTGGGTATGAGGTTTGCCAGTGCTGGCTCTGTGCAGGGCTTGGAGTCTGACAGGAAGCAGCCACAAGCACAGCCGCACCTCCTCCATGACGCGCCCCCGCCACCGCCGCTGGATGTCCTAGATGCTTTCCCAACGTGAAATCTCGGATTAGAAGGGACTGTTTCTTTTTCTGCTTCAGTAATAAAAAGTGTTTTGAAGTTGAAGTTATCTGTAGATTGTTTAGGAGATGAGTAAGAGGTATTTAAGAAATCAGGTCAGAAACAAATGTTTAGCACCAGTAATTGTAGTTTACAGAATTGTATCAAATTATTTTAGTTGTGTAATTAGGTACTGGGGAAATTACTTCACTTGTCTTAGTTGATCCAGTGCAGCAGAAATGCAAAAAAGGGTGTGACTTGATGAAGTGATTTATTTGCCTTGAATTAGGACAAGCAGCATGTCAGCTGCATTTTTTACATTATTAACCATTAAATACCCTAAAGATAGAATCCCCAACAGCTCTTAGGGGTTCTAGGTAGACAGCACAGAAAAGACATTTCTCTGTCACCAGCCTGGGCAGAATTTTGAAAATGTAGCGTTTGGCCTGTTTTTCAGGAGGATCTTTGAACACACTTACCTGTATTTTTATTCCCTTTGTGTTTTCCTCAATATTTAATGTCCTTTTTTTGGCTTATCAGTTCTTTCCTATTAATACTTGGTCATGTATTTTATGTGGAAAATCTACTGGCCGGGCACAGTGGCTCATGCCTGTAATCCTAGCACTCTGGGAGGCCGAGGCAGACAGATCATCGAGGTCAGGAGTTTGAGACTGGCCTGGGGAAAGCCCATCTCTACTAAAAATACAAAAATTAGCTGGGCATGGTGGCAGGTACCTGTAATCCCAGCTACTCAGGAGGCTGAGGCAGGAGAATTGCTTGAGCCCAGGAGGTGGAGGTTGCAGTGAGCCGAGATCGCACCACTGCACTCTAGCCTGGGTGACAGAGTGAGACTGTCTCAAAAGAAAAAGCAAATCTACTACCTTTTGCCAAGTTTACTGGGTAGAATACCTGGCAGCTGATGGAAGCCTTGGCATATTTCCCTTGTTTCTGAGGTTTCTTAGCCAGCCTAAAACTCGCAGGTAATTGGCTGTGTGCATTTTATAAAAGTGTTTGCCAACACATGACCTGGGCCCAGGTGTGCCTTTCCCCATTGTGTTTGGCTTCTTCAGGACACCAGGCCTCGCGTACAGACCAGACGCCACCTGTGAGGACGCACCAGCAGGCAGGCGGGGAGGAGAGAGAGGGCCCTGGCAAGGGACGTTGGGGGCCTCTGAGCCGTAGTGAGGAGTGTGGATGGTCCTGAGGGCATGACACTTGGATGGTCAGATCTGTGTTTCGAGCACACCACTGTCTCCGTATCTGGTGATGGGAAACAAAGAGAGGGCGTGGGGGCTCTCGGGAGAGGGAGAGGTTGGGGGCCTGAGGTGTGCCCACAGGAGGAAGGTGGACGTCGTCGGGGCATCACAGAGGTTTGGCACCGCAGGTTGTGGGCACAGCTGAGGGCAATGGCGTCACTGTGGGTAAGGCGGTCGGGGGCTCAGCTTGCACGTGCCGGCCTGAGTGAAGGCATCAGCCATGCTGACAAAGTGAAGATGTTTACTCTGGAAATTGGAGTTTCTTTCTTTTTTATTTTTTTTGGAGACAGAGTCTTGTTCTGTTGCCAGGCGCCAGGCTGGAGTGCAGTGGCGGGATCTTGGCTCACTGCAACCTCTGCCTCCGAGGTTCAAGCAGTTCTCCTGCCTCAGCCTCCCGAGTAGCTGGGACTACAGGTGCCCACCACGCCCAGCTAATTTTTGTATTTTTAGTAGAGATGGGGTTTCACCATGTTGGGCAGGATGGTTTTGATCTCTTGACCTCGTGATCTGCCCGCCTTGGCCTTCCAAAGTGCTGGGATTATAGGTGTGAGCCACTGCGCCTGGCCAGAAGTTGGAGTTTCTGACACACAGACTGGAATTTAACTAATGGAAGGGCCCCCCGGGAAAACTGGCAGGTGAGATGAGGAGGATGGGGGCGCCAGCTGGGATCCCGCTCTCCTGTGTATCCTCACAGCCTCGTTGAGGGGTAACTGACATGCAGTGAGCTGCACGGGTTCAGAGGTGCGTCTTTGTAAACGTTAATGTCTGTGATTCGTACCTGGGACCACAATCAAGACGAGGAATGAGCCAGGTTTCTCTTCCCTTCCACACCGCTTTTTCAGACAGCCCTGGACTGTTGCAGTCACTGCAGCCGTGTCTGTGTTTCCCTAAGCTCTGTGTGAATGGAGCGGACAGTGGCGCCCTTCTCACTCACACTGGCTTCCTCTGCTCCGAGCTTCCTGCAGGTCGCCCGCCTGTGGGGACTGTCCTGCAAGCACCCAGGTGCCAGATGTGTGGTGTGCAGTGTGTCTCCACTCCCCTGGTGTGTGGTGTGTGGTATGTGGTGTGTGTCTCTGCTCCCCTGGTCTGTAGTGTGTGGTGTGTGTGTCTCTGCTCCCTTGATACGTGGTGTGCTGTGTGTGGTGTGCTGTGTGTGGTGTGCTCTGTGGTGCCTGTCTCTGCTCCCCTGATCTGTGGTGCACGGTGTCTGTCTCCACTTAACCTGGTGAGGGGCTTCTGGCCTGTCCCGAGTGCAGCTGCGGTGACCTTGTGTGTACACGCCTGTCTTTGGGTCCGCACTCTTGTTCTCTGGTATAGATGCCCAGGGCTGAGTGGCTATGCTGTATTTCTTTTTTTTCTTTTGAGACAGAGCCTTGCTCTGTCACCCAGCTGGAGTGTGGTAGCACAATCACGTCTCACTGCAGCCTCAAACTCTTGAGTTCAAGCCATCCTCCCACCTCTGCCTCCCAAGTAGCTGGGAGTACAGGCGCGTGCCACCTTGCCCCACTGATTTTGTGGTTTTGTACAGATGAAGTTTTGTCATGTTGTGCAGGGTAGTCTTGAACTCCTGGTGTCTAATGATTCACCTGCCTTGGGCTCCCAAAATGCCAGTGATACAAGCCTGAGCCATCACACCCTGCCTGGAACTTCATAAGAAATGCCACACTGCTTTCAATGTGATGGCGCCACACACCCCTGGTGCTGGATGAGAGCTTGGGGTCCAGGGTCCTCGCTGGCATGGGGGGTGTTTGGTCTTTCAAGCTTCGCCACTGTAGTGGGGTGTGGGAGCAGCTCATTAGCTTGTGTTCTGGGGACTGATGATGCTGTTTCAGTCTTCATCCTTTTCAGGGGCATGTTTAACAAATCTTTTGCCCATTTATTTATCAGGTTAGTTGTTTTCTTCCTCTTGAGAATTCTTCATGTGTCCTGCACAGTTTCTTTTTCAGATGCTTCTTCCTGCTCTATGGCTTTTCCTGTCAGTATCCCGTGTTTTCCTAAGTCAAAGCCTTTTGTAAAAGAATCAGCTTGGAGCTGGGTGGGGTGGCTCATGCTTGTGATCCCAGCACTTTGGGAGACGGAGGCGGGTGGATCACCAGATCAAGAGATCAAGACCATCTGGTCAACATGGTGAAACCCGATCTCTACTAAAAATACAAAAATTAGCCAGGCATGGTGGTGCACACCTGTAGTCCCAGCTACTCAGGAGGCTAGGCAGGAGAATTGCTTGAACTTGGGAGGTGGAGGTCGCAGTGAGCCAAGATCGCGCCACTGTACTCCAGCCTGGTGACTGAGCAAGACTCCGCCTCAAAATAAAAAAAAAATTCAGCTTTTTATCCTCATACATCAGCTTTATTACGTATAGTTTACATATGGTAAAATTGCCAGCTTTCAACATGGGTTTAAGGATGGCAGCAGGTTTGGCAGATCAGAGCAGTGGAATGGCCACCACCATGGTCAGTGTGGCGCACACACCGCTCGCTCCAGGAGGTCCCGTCCTGCCTGACCCCTGTTCTGCAGCTGCTTGAGTTTAGAATCCATGCAGGTGGCCTCCTCCTTCCGCCCGCTGCCTTATCAGCTCCCTGTATTTCGGGGTTCATCGGTGATTCCCCTGCATGGATGCCCCAGCAGTTGAGGACTCTGAGCCCCATGGGTTTGGTGTGAGCACACGGCAGGGCGTCCGTTCTCCCTCTGAGCCCCGTGGGTTTGGTGTGAGCACACGGCAGGGCGTCCGTTCTCCCTCTGAGCCCCGTGGGTTTGGTGTGAGCACACGCACACGGCAGGGCGTCTGTTCTCCCTGGGTGTCTTTCTGGGAATGAGCAGTCGTCAGGACTTTTGGGTGTTTTGCTCTTCCTGCTGTTGTAAGTTTCCTTCTCTGATTTCTGGTATCTTCAGTATTGAGTGTCCTTTTAAAAATGCTTTTTGTGGTATTTTGCTTCTGTTGTTTGGCTTTCCAGTAGTTTTGTATGTTGGTATCCTATAAGTTCCTCAAACCAAGGAGGCCTAAAAGTGAACTGTTCGCCTCTGTATTTCCTGACTTGGTGAATGACATCCCGTCCACACACTCAGCTCACTTCCTGCTTTTCCTTCTGCCATTGCCCTCTGGTGACCTAGATCTGTCTCTTCCACACCCCTGATAGGCCCCAGACATGCCCCGTCCTGAGGCCCTCTCTGCCTTCACCTTACTTCCAGCTGCCTCTGTCTCACAGAAGCCTCCGAGCCGGCCCTGCACCCTCAGGCCCTGACCTCTCCCATCCATGCTTTGCCCTTGGGTTCTATCTGCTTTCCCCTGGCCAGAGTCCAGTCTCCTTCACATCTCTGCCTCCCCACCTCCCTCCATCCTCTCTGCCCCTCCCACCTCTGGTAGATGCTCACCTTGGTTCTTGTACGCTTCTCCTCTGGGACCTTGTGTGCCCAGGACACAACCCTGCTGCCTTGGGCTGAGGACTCAGGAGCGTGTCTTCTTCAAGGGCAGTTGCTAGGTGGTGCCCTTGGCTGTGTGAGCCCTCTGGTGGCTTAGCCTCTGTCTGCTGCTCTACGTGAAGTCGCTTGCTGCCTGTCTGCTTCTCTGGAACCTTGCTCTCTGTGACCCCTGCTGCTGGGCCCCAGGACATGGCTCGGGTGTGTCGGCCTTCTGGCGTGCGGCCCCTGTGCCCTGCAGTACCTCTGTGCTGCGGTTCTGGGTGACGTGGCTCTGGGCGGGATACGGCCTGTGTGCCTTGCAGCACCTCTGTGCTGGGGTCCTGGGTGACGTGGTTCTCGGCGTCACGGCGCTGCTTCTCACAGCTCGTCTGCTGCCTGGTTTTTCAGTGCTTCTGAGTTTCTTGCAGACTGTTTCCTCACCTTCTGAGGGGCTCTCTGTTCATCCGCTTCCTTTCTCTTGCCTCCTGGCTGGCTCTCCCAAGCTGGTGTCCTGCCGCAGGTGCCTGTGCCTACCTGGTGTTCACACTTGCGCCTGGGTCCTCTGCAGAGTCCTGTTCTTCCTGGCCCCGCTCCTCTGTCTGCTCCTGGGTGCCGTGGTGGTGGCGTCAGGTTCAGTTAATTTGTGCAGGCAGCTGGAGTTTTACATAAACAAATTATAGAAAGCGCATGGTATAAAACTGAGACAGGGCAGGAGTGATTAGGGAAAACCAGATCTGTCTCTCACCCCTTCCCGGTGCCCCCATCGTGTCTACGTGTCCAAGAGTCTGCACCTGTCATGTGTGGGTGGAAGGACTGACCTCCTGAGTTCCTCAGCAGAGGCCTGGAGGGCCTTTTGCGTTTGACGCTGGGTGTGATCTCTGTGGGTCCCCCTTATGGCCATTGGGTCCATCCAGTCTGTACTGTTATAAACAAGGTGAAATGAGTGTTTTTTGTGTCTGTAACTTCTCACCTGTGTGATTATTTCGGAATGGGTCACCAAAAGTGGAGGCACTGAACTCGAGAGTCCACACTGTCTCAGTGTCCTGTGCGTGGCTGGCCACCGTCCACTGGGGCTGTGCCCATGTGCGGCCCAGCGGGGCTCCATGCCCTTCTCATCCCGCTCGGGCTGTCGGACAACTGGGCAGAGGCCTTCTTTCCCTTGTGACGGAGGCAGAACACTCTTCAAGTGTGAAACAGTTTGTGTATTTTCTGTAAACTTTTTGATGATGTTTCTACTACGTGATTTTTTTTGTTGATTCAGAAGCACTCATTTATTTTGAGGAAGCCTCCTGTTTGTGAGATCAGTTGCGGATATTTTTCCAGATTTGTTATTTGACTTTTGACTTTGTTTTTGGTGTTTTCCTGCTGGACTTTGTTGGCATATATGTTTGTAGGGATCGATTTATGGCTCTGAGTTTTGAGTAATTAGAAAGGCATATCCCACTCGGAAATTATTTTTAAAAGTCTTCTGTATTGTCTTCACGAGATGTAACTTATTTTTGAGACATACTTGCACTCTTTCAGCTGCCGCGTATGACATGTACGGCTGTGCAGGGGCTGACAGTGTGATGGGGGCTGACAGCGTGGCGGGGGCTGACAGTGTGGCGGGGCTGACAGTGT
>PVKV010034599.1:0-17513 GCA_004027835.1 Alouatta palliata | reverse complement strand
GGAGAGGGAGAGGGGGAGAGGGAGAGAGGGAGAGAGGGAGAGAGATGATATGAGAAGGACTCATCTCTGTTGCTGGCTTTGACGATGGAGGAAGGGGCCATGAGCTATGGAATGTGGGCAGCCTCTAGAAGCTGAAGAGAGTAAGGAAACATTCCCCCCTAGAGCCTCTAGCAGGTAACACAACTTGATCAACACCTTGATTTTAGACAGGGAGACCAATGTCAGACTTCTGACATGCAGAACTGCAGGATAAGTTTATGTTGTGTTAAGCCACTACATTTGTGATCATTTGTTACAGCAGCCATAGGAAGCTAATATAAAGAGAAAGTGGTGAACTTTGATTTCACTGTGGAGGGAAACAATGGACTGTTAGAAGATCTATTATATATCAAAATTGTGTAATAAAATTCTCACCTTGTTATTATTAACTTATGCTAATGTTAAAAGTAAGATTCATTCCTTGGCACCACAAATGGAAAAATGACAATAAAACACAGATTTTAAAAGTTGCAACATATTTATAAATTGAAAACATGAAAGATAATTTTTAGTTTTTGCAGGCAAAATACAGGGAGGAGGCCAGTGCCCTTCCTAGACTCTAACAGGCCAATGTGTCTTTCTGGAAAAAATATTTCTGGGCATTTCCTTGACTGGGTTCTCCTGAACCTAGAATTCAGGATGCCCACAGGTGCCTATGGCACCTGTGCTAGTGACAGCTTGTTATAGGACTTGATGACGACAGGTAAGTTGGCCTAAGATGTCCCAAGGCCAAAGCCATCTATAATCCCATGGCCAACCTTTCCCATTCTGCATGTCTGTGTGCGAGCCAATTATGGCCTCCACTGTTTTCTCATTCAAGACCCCAAGTGAGGGAGAGGGCAAGACCTGAGAAGGTGTCAACTACTAATGAATAACACTCACTTCCAAAATTAATAAGCCTTCTGGTTCTTAGCAAAATCCACTCAACTGGATTCTCCAGGATGACTAATTGACAGAACTGGTTAAATTAATCCAAAATGGAAATGAGGATGGAAGAAAGGGGAAGGGATTCTATTTTTACTCCCTTATGGCTTGGGCATTGCCTGTTCTGTTGTTAATTGCTGCTAAGCTTGAATGGGATAGAGCAGCTTTAGACATGGGAGTGAGGTGGGTGGCGGTGGTGCTGGTATCAGTGAATTCTGCTCCTTGCAGCAAGGCTTTTGGCTTTTCTCCAAAGTGGGGAGTGTGTGTCTGTGTGTTTGCAATCCTGTCATCAGGCAAAAGCATTTTAATAAAGGACCTTGTCATTTTAACCTAACCAAGTTCCCCTGAAATAAATACTGTTAATTATACCCCAGATCAATACTGAACCCCTTTCAGAAGATGTGCCAAATCTCAGAGGCTTTAAGATTCATTGCAGCTGCCATCTCAGCTGATGTCTTTGGACACATTCCATCAGAGACCTGGGGAATGAGCCACAGGTTTATTAGGGAGCTAGTGGCTTACTTACCAGGGCTTGGCAATTAAGTTTGTAGATGAGGGTGAAGAATGAGAGTGGATTATACGTTCTGTGTAATAGCAGAGTTCATTCAATTGAAAATTATCAGGCTGGGGAATCCAGCCAATGGGGAGTGTATAAAATGGACTCTTGTGAAATTATCCTTCTGGATTTTAGAAAAAGATCATGCTCTTTATCCTTCTGTCAAACGCTCAGGAAAGGAACAAATCTTCCGGAAGTGGAACGACATGGGTTCAAATCTTAGGTCCTCCATTGTGATCTGGGGCACGTTTCCTCACCTCTCTGTGCCTCATCTGTAAATTAGAGGTACTAATACTAATCTTCATGGGTTGTTGTGAGAATTGAGACACAGAAAGGCTCAAAAATAGCACCCTCTCCCTCTACTACACCCACCTTTGGAGGACAATGAACTTTGCCCTCTTCTCATTGAAACTCAGGCTGTTTCTCCAATGACTACACTGTTCACAAAAACATCTCAGAATTTTTTTTTTTTTTTTTTTTGTTGAGATGGAGTCTTGCTCTGTTGCCCAGGCTGGAGTGCAGTGGCACAATCTTGGCTCACTGCAAACTCCACCTCCTGGGTTTAAGAGGTTGTCCTACCTCAGTCTCCTGAGTAGCGGGGATTACAGGTGTGCACTACCATGCCTGGCTAATTTTTATAATTTTAGTAGAGACGGGGTTTCACCACATTGGCCAGGCTGCTCTCGAACTCCTGACTTCAAGTGATCTGCCCTCCTCGGCCTCCTAAAGTCCTGAGTTTATGGCATAAGCCACTGTGCCTGGCCTAACATCTAAGACCTTAAGGTCTAAAGTGCTTATGCCATATCCCCCTCAGCATGAAAAAGTCAGACTGCTCCTGGACAGGAAGGCTGCTTTGGTGCCATCTGAAGGAGGGGATTTCTGTGGCCAGTCCTTGGGCTGCAGACTTGCCACTCTGCAGAAGGGCCTTGCTGCTAGAAGACTGTCCATAGGCAACAGACTTGTTGGTAGAGACAGTGCAAGGGGATCACTGCTGCTGAAGGGAACCCTGGCTCCTTACCCTGGCCTTCAAGACCTTCGCTGGCCAGATTCAGCTTCTGCAATTCCCCAGCATAAGACGTTCCCTCTGGACAGGATGGAAACTGGAGGGGCAGGTGAGGAGGAAGGAAGGTCTGCCTAAACCACAATAAAATTAAGATGCTACTTCAGAACCTACCCTGTGCCATCACACACGATTGACTGTATTCAGAAAATGCGTACTAGGAACATACTATGTGTCAGTGTCCTAACTGCTGTTACTTTAACTAATTAATGGACAAAGACTTCCATGAGCCCACATCCCATGATTACACCTCCCCTCTCATCTTTCCTGCCCTCTCAGAAGCATTTGACATAATTGATCCTAATGTCTTTCTAAATCACTGTCTCCCCTCAGCTTACATATGTTGGTTTTCTGCTCACTTTCCTGGAAGTTCACACTTCATCACCCATAAAAAGCCACCTCCTCCTTTCCCCTACCCCATTGGTAAATGTTGGTATAGCCTTCACCTCATTCCTGGGCCCTCAGTTATTCTCTCTCCATACCTTCTGCCCTAATTGACATTATCCCATCGCATGGCTTAAAATAGTGTGACATGCTCATGATTCCTAAATTTATACCTCCAGCTCAGACCTCTCCCCAGACTTCCAGACTCATGTTATCTAATTGTCTGCCAGACTTCTCTAATTGGATGAATCACAGACATCTCAATCTGGACACATCCAAAAGAGAATGCTTGGTCTTTCCATGCCAAAACTGTTCCTTCCCCAGTCTCCTCATTTCAGTATATGGGACCGCTATAGTTGCTCAAGCCCCAACCTATGAGTTTCTTAGATTCTCCCCTTTCCATCACCTCTTCACTGCCAATCGCTCAGCAAGTCCTCTTAGCCTCATCTCCTAAGGTGATCCTGAATCTGCCCACTTACCACCACTTCACTGTGCCCACCCTGATCAGAGCCGTTATGTCTCCTCTAGACTGTGGCAACAGGCTCTAAACGGTCTCTCTGCTTTCCAGGCCTGGCACCCCTTATTTGAGAACTCTTTTAAGATTATAAATGGAGTATTCACTTCCTTAGCATCATCTCATGGCTTTCCATCTCAGAGTGAAGTCCCAGTGCTCTGTTCTGGCCCACAAAGCTCTCCATGATCTGGCCCCAGGCTACCTCTCCGGCCTACCTTCTCTCCCTTTTCCCCTCTCTCCTTCTCTTTCTCTCTTTCTTTCTTTTGACGGAGTCTTTTGCTGTTGCCCAGGCTGGAGTGCAGTGGCACAATCTCAGCTCACTGCAACCTCTGTCTCCTAGGTTCAAGCGATTCTCCTGCTTCAGCCTCCTGAGTAGCTGGGATTACAGGTGTGCATCACCATGCCCAGCTAATTTTTGTATTTTTTAGTGGAGATGGGGTTTTGCCGAGTTGGCCAGGCTGGTCCCCAACTCCTGGCCTCAAGTAATCCACTTTGCCTTGGCCTCCCAAAGTGCTGGGATTACAGGCATGAACCACTGTGCCCGGCCGTGGCCTCACTTTCTACACTGTCCCGAGCCTACTTGTCTCCATCTACTGATCTTTTTTGTCTATTCTTTGAACACACAAGGTTGCTCCTGTGTTGGGGCCTTCACACTCAGATGTTGGCTTTCTCTTTGGGTCCTCTGATAACTCAAGTCTCAATTCAAAGGCTTTGCCACACACCACTACTCGCTGACCCAGCTAAATTTCCTTACAGCTTTTTACATGTCTGAAATGATCTTGTTTATTTGTACATTTGTATGTTTTCTCTCCTCCCTCCCCACAAGAAGGTACCCTCCCTAAAGGCAGAAACCAGCAGGTGCTTAATCAGTCTTAGTTGAATAAGTGGTTTTTGGTGTTCTGCTGAAGAGCTACAGGTGGTGTGGCTCAAACCTCAGCTTTTCGTCACTTGCTTTTTGGTGGCCATAAGTGTATCTTTCCCCCTTTTAGCTAGTTCCTTCATCTCTAAGATGTGAATAATGGCAGTATGTACCTCATAGGGTTGTTATGAGGATTAAATGAGCTCACGCATGTATACTTGGCTTACTTCCTGGATATAGTAAAATGTCATGGAAGTTAGCTGTGAGTAAGGCTGTTGACATTACTACTTTTACAACGATTGCTGCTGCTCTTCCTGCTTCCACTCTTAAAAGACCGTGCGGTAGGGAAGCAATACAGCATCTTCACTCCAACCATAACACGATCCTTATACTATGTGCCAGGCATCAGTTTAAGGTGCCATGGCTGTTATTTAATCCTCACAAGTACCCTATAAGGTAAATAATTCCACTACCCTTAATTTATAGGTGAGTCAGTTGAAGCACAGAGGTTAAGTAACCTCTTCAAGATCACCAATTAGGCCATGGATACAAGCTGATAGAGGCTGGTCAACCACATTGATTTTCCTCCTCTGTTTTGACCAGTCTCTGAATTCACTCACTATTGTCAGTTTGATTTGACAGAGGGGAAGAAACAAAGCAAAACTGTCCTGAGCTGCACTTACAGGGAACACCATGCTGGGCTCCTCACTGCCTTGCCTCATCCCAGTACACTTATGACAGGGGCTGCTGGGGTGTGCAGGGAGTTTGGATCTTTCCTGCTAGCTCTACCCTGGAGGTAAGGCACCTGGTGGGGCTCTCTGATCATTCTTCAACTTTCTCCAAGTTATAGAAGTAAAACAACCACGTTGGAAGGAATCTAGAAAACAAGAAAGCCACCCACACTTCATGGCCTCTGACCTCATCCCTTTCATACAGTCTCTGTTAGTCTTTGACCACATATACTCATCCTGACTTTGCTGCATTCATGGCAAGATTGTCATTTCACAGGCTGCTTTAACATTTATAAGCATTAAAAATATTTATAAGCATTTCTCCACTTGCTCCATCTTTGTGTCCCCAGGTCTTTGGCAAGTCAAGTCTCTGTGGCTTCAAGGTACCTCTTTTCTATTCTCAGTCCCGTTTGAGGATTTCACTTGCTGCTTTTATGCTGCTAAGCCACACCCTACTTATTGGGGAATCTCTCCCTTCAAGATTGGCTTTTGAATAGGAATTAGGCTTCTCAGAGCCTCTAAAATTAATTAAAGTCCACTTGTTCAGAAACAAAGTGTTCCAGCACCACAGGAGAGCCTCCAGGCATCACCGTTCTAACATACATGGACAATCCTGCCTGGTGACACTGTCGAAACCCAAGGCACAGGTTTCTATCATCCTGGTCCTTTGGTCCCTTGCCTGGTTTCTCTCCTGCCTTTCATAAAAGTTATGCTCATTGTGTGCTCCCAGTGTGTCAGGGGCTGTGCAAGAGCCCTGTGTCCATGACTTCTTTCCACTCTTACCTCCTGGAGGAAGGTGTCAATATCAGCACCTGCCCAGGCTTCTGGTGGCAATGAGGCCTAGAAACAATGTCTGGAACTGCTGGCTCCAGGGCCTGTGTTTTTGATGATTTTTATGTTTGTCTTTCAGTTATGGGCTGAGTTGTGCCCCCTCTCCATTCGTATATTGAAGTCCTAACTCCCAGTACTACAAAACATAACTGTATTTGGAGATAGAGCCTTTCAACAGGAAATTAAAATAAGATAATCAGGGTGGGACTTGATCCAATAGGACTGGTGTCCTTGTAAGAAGAGGAATTTTGTACACAGACACAGATGAAAGGTGATGTGAAGACACAGGGAGAAGACAGCCATGTACAAACGAAGGATGGCAGTGTGGAACTGATCCTTTTTTTCACAGCCCTCAGAAGAAACCAACCCTGCCAACACTTCCTCTTGGACTTCCAGCCTCCAGAACTTCGAAACAATAGTTGCATTGTTTAAGCAGTGCAGTGTGTGGTACTCTGTTGCAGTAGCCCTAATACATAAATTAATATACTTTTCCACCTGTCTTTTCCTATCTGCCTGCCTTCCCACCACAGATGTTCTATGAAGCCCCACTGTGCTATATAAGTATTGTACAAATTCAGTAGTTAGTGAGATAAAGTCCTTGTCTTCATAAAGATTGTATTCCAGTCAGCAAGACAGAGGCTAAGTAAAGAAAACAACTATACTGGAGGCTATGAAAGAAATAAAGAAATAAAACAGATGAGACTGAGATTGAGAGAAGGTAGGTGCAGATGGGGTGGACAAAGAAGTTACCTCTTAGGAAATGACATTTTTTCAGAAATGTAAAAAGTCAGTACAGGCCAGACAGGTGGAACGCATGGGGGTGGGGGGCGGGGGGAGCATTCCAGGCAGAAGAGGAGCATGTGCAAAGGCTCTGAGGCGGGAAAGGGCTGGATGTATTGGAGGTGCAGGAAGCAAGCCAGTGTGGCCATGCTACAGGGAGCTGAGCCTGGACAGGTTGGCAGAGACCACATTTACAGGCACATTGGAAAGGGATTCAGGCTTAATTCCTTTCATTCCCTGGGCTGGTATCCATTACACCTGGCCAGTTTCTTCACCCAGCCCCTGGTACCCATGCATGGAAAGGGAAAAGCATAATCCAGACTAGTTATGTGCTGCCACCATCAGCACCCTATTGTTTCAGGCATCTAAACTGCAAACACAACTCTTGTCACTACCGCCAGAAGTAGTAGAAAAAAATAGGCGAGGGAGAAAAGGAATCATCCCTTTCAACCCCTGCTGAGTATGCAAAGTGAGGGACATATGGAAATTAATAAATGCAGCTCTGGTAACACGGTTCTCCTCGGCATTTTGATTAAACGCCGATGGTTATTAAATACCCTCCTTCTCAGTGCTCATCTCCGAAAGCCAATGTTGCTTTTCATTTTGAACTCTGATGAACTGTCTCTATTCCGATTGCACACCTTGGCTGAACTGCGGTCGACTGCAGGCTGGTGTTTGAGGAGGATGGAGAAAATCAATATGAAATGTCAGGCGAGGGGTCAGATTGAACTTGTTTTTCCAGCTGGCAGGAGCTGGGGCCCATAGCTGCAGCAGCGGAACAAAGGGAGATGTGCACTGAAGAAGGTTGGTACTTTGAAGGAGTCAGGAAAATGAATTTCATTTGCTTCTTAGTTAGTAGTCTGGCAGCTTGCAATTCAGAACTCTGCTGGTGCTGGACTAGGGAGTGGAAGCACAGGGCTGGGCAGAGGCCTGAAGGCCAGTAGCTGGCTCCTCTGTCTCCCTCAGGACGGTTACCAGGGCTTTGCTTCTCCTGGGCTGTACGGGACTGAGGTTGGAGGGAGAAGCAGCTTCTGGGGCTCCCTGGGTGTGTGGCTTGATGGGCTTCCTCCTTCTGTACGATTGCATGATTCTTCCCTGACCACTTCTCCATCCTTAGGTCTCAGCTGAGCAGTCCCTGTCTTGTAATCTTCATCACCCCTTCTTATACCAGCACACGCCTCTCTTTTATACATGTATTGCAGTTGTTTCTGTTCTCTAACTAATACGTCTTCTCTCCATAGACAGTGTGGTTAATGTTATGTATCATCTTGACTGGGCCATGGGGTGCCCAGATATCTGGCAAGAAATTCTGGGTGTTTCTGTAAAGGTGTTTGTGGAGAACTTTAACATTTACATTGATGGACTGAGTAAAGTAGATTGTACTCCCTATAGTCAATGGGCCTCATCTAATTAGTTGAAGGCCTGAAGAGAATAAAAACGATGACCCTCCTGCAAGTGACAGAGAACTTCTCTGCCTGACTGCCTTCAAGTTGGAACACTGTCTCCCCTCCCCTGACCTCTGGACTTGAACTGAAACACTGGTTTTCCCTGGGTCTTCGGCCTGATGGCTTTATTTATTTATTTTTTTGAGATGAAGTCTTGCTCTGTCACCCAGGCTGGAGTGCAGTGGGGCAATCTCAGCTCACTGCAACCTCCACTTCCTGGGTTCAAGTGATGCTCCTGCCTCAGTCTCCCGAGTAGCTGGGACTACAGGTGTGTGCCACCACATCTGGCTAATTTCTGTATTTTCAGTGGAGGTGGGGTTTCATCATGTTGCCCAGGCTGCTCTCGAACTGCTGACCTCAGGTGATCTGCCCGCCTCAGCCTCCCAAAGTGCTGGGATTACCGGTGTGAGCCACTGCACCCGGCCTCTGATGGCTTTTAGACTAGAACACCACCATCAGCTCTCCTGGGTCTTCAGCTTGCTAGCTGCAGACCTTGAGACTTGTCAGCCTTCATAACTGTGTGATCTAATTCCTTATGATAAATCTCTTTACACACACACATACACACCCTACCAGTTCTGTTTGTCTGGAGAACCCTAATACAGACAGTAAGCTCTAAGACGGAGGACACCCGGGAAACCAGGTCTGTTTTCGCTCACCCTTGTGTCCCCATAGTCTGATCCAGTACCTGACATAAAATATGTGATTAACAAATATTGATTAAATAAATGAATAATGAGGCCTTCTATATCTGGCAAGAGAGTTGGGGTCTCAAACATCTTATATCTGCAGCCCTGGACCAGGGGAGATCCAGGATGAATAACTGTGATAATTGCTGCCATCATTTATTGACTCCTTTGTGCCTGGCAGAGGGCTAGGGTCTCATGCACATAAAATTAAGTTCTTGTGAACAACCTGCCGTATGATGCTATCCTTAATATTTCTACTTTCAAATGAGGCATCGGGGGATCAAAAGGATTAAACAACTTGCTTGAAGTCATGCAGGTACTGAGTGTCAGAGCTGAGTCTGATTCCAAAGCATCTGCTCTAAATCACTCTAGTTTTTTAACTTTTAACTTCAGGGGTACATGTGCAGGTTTGTTACACAGGTAAATGTGTCATGAGGTTTTTTGTTTTTTGGTGTAGGTTATTTCATCATCTAGGTATTAAGCCTAGTACCCATTAGTTATTTACCATTCTAGTTTTGAAAGCTTCTAAGGTCTTGCCCTTTTTCTATCCCTGCCTTTCTGTTCAGGGCTCATCGAGCTTCCCAATCAGTTGATTCCCCAATATCCAGAACTCACATGGGTCTGTCTGACTCCAAAGCTGAGGCTGGTGTCAGCCACACTGGGCTATGGGGATGCCAGGGCTTCCTGTGCCATCTCTGGCATCCACCCTGGGTTGGTGGCCCAGCAAGCCTGGTTCTGCCTTCACTCACCAGAGAGGCCCTGACTCCTTAGACAGCTCATGTCACCTCACCCATAGCACGCCCCTCATTGAATCCCAACCCTTCATTCTTTCTGGGAGACAGTTAGAGACTTTCCATCCATCCCCATTCCCACTTGTCATTTATGTCAACTCTTAGGCACACATTTATTTATTAAATATATCCTGAACCCCACTTATGTGTCAGGGGTTCAATAATGTGACCAAATCAGATTCAGAGTTTAGTATCTAGAGGGGAATGGCACTGAACAATTCATATTACATCCATGTATGATGAATGCCAAACTTTAATGTCATTTACAACACCCACAGTTATTTTAAAAGAAAATGTTTCCTTTTCCCCTTCTCTTCCTTTGGATCTCTATAGCCCCCATTCTTTATCTAGGTTCCAAATTTTCCTTGCATTGAGATTAAAGCAAAACCTTCTAACTTTCCTACCTTTCTTCACATGGCCACTGTGTTAATCTTTCATGAAACACAAATTTTATTAACTCTGCTGTCCAGCTAAATGATCTCAAATTACTTCCCACATACTAGAAACTGTGCTTCTCAAACTGGGGTACCTGTATGTATCCTCAGGGGTTAGGAAGAGGGGAGGATATGGGGATATACTAAAAAGTACTGGAAGCTATAGGATAAACATTACATCTTTCAGAAACATCAATTCTGTTTAAAATTTGAGAGTGGGGTAGAAATGTAATTATTAAATTAAAGTGAAAATAGATATCCCATGGGTTTTAAATGTAAAATTCACATGAAATTTTAGAAAGAAAAATAAGGCTTCAAAGAAAATTGGTGTGGTCAGCACCCCTAACCCCCTGCTCCCTCCAGGGTCGCTGTTCTCTGCCAGGCATGCACTGTTTTGCCTTTGCTGGTAGGTTGGGCTACTCAGAGCACATGGGAGGGGCTTGATTTCTCTCTGTACCCTCCTTCCATGAGTGTAGGGCTTATGGCTTGTCCCCCAGAACTGTATTTGGTGGAACAGCTTAAGAGGGACCTGATACTATGGGAACCAGACTCTGGGTATAAAATAAGTTCTCATTGAATGAATGGATACATGACAGCATACATTTTGGAATCTGATCTTCAAGGACCAACCTGATATGAACCATTATCCCTATTTAACCTTATTAACCCAAGGCTCCCCTTTCTCCCAAGCCTGACCCTTTTTAACACTTCAAAATTTCCTTTAGTAACTTCAGAATTTTGCCCATTCTGTGCTCGCTGCCAACAATAATTTTGTTTGTTTCCCACCTAACCAAATTCTACTTGTCGTACTTCAGCACTCAACTACTCAGCCTCTGCCCTCCCTGTGAGGTCAGTTTCAAATGTCCCAATCCCCTCTGAATGGAATAACCCTTCATTATCTCCACCAAATACTTGACTATTAAAACTAAACTGCCTTATACATTGTTCCTGAAATGCTTCCTGGGTGCATCTTGTCTCATTAGCCAGATTTTAAAGTCTTTGAGTAAAGGAGATAAGTCTTACCTTTCCATTGTACCAGAGTTCTTTGTTGTAACAAACACATTGTAGATACAAGAATATCAGGCCAGATCTATGACTGAATCAACCGTAGTCTAGATCAGTGGTAAGTGGTTCTCAACCGGGAGCAATGTTTTTGCCAAGAGGGTATTTCACAATGCCTGCAGACATTTTTGGTTATCATAACTTGGCTTGTGTTATTGACATCTAGTGGGTAAGGCCAAGAATGCTGCTAAACATCCTACAATGTACACGACAGCCCCTTCCCAGAAACAAAGAATTTTATAGCACAAGATTCAGTGGTGTCCTGTTAAGAAATGCTTATCTATATTATAGTGGTTTCCTAATCTGTCTCCTCGTTTCTTTGTTCTCTCAGCCAGAACAACCTTCATCTTTCTGCCTTCTGCCTGAGCAATTTCCCTAACAACTAATTCTGATCATATTACTCCCCTGGTTACTTTAGTGGCAGTTTACTGACTTTGATGAAAAAAAAGTCGAGTTTTTATCTTTTTTATATATTCATATTTTTTGAGATGGAGTCTCGCTCTGTTGCCCAGGCTGGAGTGCAGTGGCACTACCTCAGCTCACTGCAACCTCTGCCTTTCAGGTTAAAGCAATTCTCTGCCTCAGCCTCCTGAGTAGCTGGGATTACAGGTGCATGCTACCACGCCCGGCTAATTCTTGTATTTTTAGTAGATATGGGGCTTCACCATCTTGGCCAGGCTGGTCTTGAACTCCTGACCTCGGGATCCATCTGCCTCTGCCTCCCAAAGTGCTGGGATTACAGGCATGAGCCACTGCGTCTGGCCTCAAGTTTTTAAAATCATGGCCATTATGACGTGGCTCAGGCATTTCTCATGAGCCTCAACTCCTCGTCCAAGTCATTTGGTCATCAATCATAATACAGTTCCATAGACACATGATCTTTCATGCCTCAGTATCTTTGCACATGCTGATTCTTCTGTTCTGAACACTTTTCCCCTTGTCATGTTAAGATCACTGCTCAAAGATCAACACTAGCACAAACATCAGTAAACATTGACACTGATCATAGGTCAGGCACTGTTTTAGGTGCTAGGAAAACAGCAGTGAAAAAGACAGAACAGTCCACGCTCTCAAGAAGCTATCAGTACTCTCTAGTAGAATTTTCTGCAATGATGGAATGTCCTAAGACTACACTAATATGGAAGCCGCTAGCCACACAGAGCTTTTGAGCACCTGAAATGTGGCTAATCTGAATTGAAATATGATGTAATGGTAAAATACGTGCCAAAGTTTGAAGACTTAGTATAGAAAAGAAAGAATGTAGAGCATCTCAGTAACCATTTTTAATATTTATCTCATCTAAGCCCTGTAATGAACCCCTGAAGTGGTTGTTAGGATGATCTTACCCATTACATATGAGAAAATGGAAGCTTGGAAATGTTCAGGGAAGGTGGACAAAGTTTGCCAGTAAGGGAACAGCCTGGTTCTGACCTGGGTTCATGTGATTCTAGAATCCACACTCTGTACACTACCATTGTACTCTGCATACCAGCTCCCGCATGCAAACCTCTGGCAACAAATGAGCAAACAAAAATTACCAAAAGGACCACAAGCTCTCCATCCATCTCTTAGTCATATACCCACACAGACAGCCAGCACATCCCTGACGGCATGCAGGGATTGAAACTGAAAACAGTGGGAGAAAGGTCGTCGTTTCTGGCTTTCCACGCACACTGCAGTGGCAAAACTGCCTGCAGCAGAAGGCGACTGCAGGGCGTGCACAGCTATGGCCCTCGTGAATATCTTGGCAGCTGCACATTATTTAGCCCAACACTGGGCAGTGACTACTGCCACCTTTCAGCCTCCTCTACTCTAAGGAGCAGTTTTTTGAAATCCCCCCACTAGCTCGAGGCCCATCTTTTCTACCACAGCACCTGCAGTTAGTGCTAACAGGCTTCACTTGCTCACATCAGGACCGGCAGTCATAGCCTTCTGCGTCCAAGCACTTAGCTCCAACTAACTTAAGAGCTTCTTTGCCCCCTCAGTGTCCTGAAAACTCCAGTGTGACCTGAGGGCCATGAGTCTGCTGTACTTTCATTCTGTCTTTCTGAAGCTTTTCGCTGGTGCCCACTCAAACCACAGGAACTTCCAGAGTTGTTCTTCCTATAGCCGCAACCTCTCCAAGAAGCTACCAGCTCCTTCCCCCAGCTGCTGTTCTAGATGCCTTTCATGTTCTCAGCCTCCCTCGCAGCTCAGCAAGTCCTGTTATCTTTATGGCCAAGATCTGTGCAGTACTGTGCAGTTTACATGGATTAAAAAAAAAAAAAAAAAAGATGTGTCCAGAACCCATTTGCCCTCTCAATTTCCACTCACCTCCTTGTCCAGGCCACCTTTCAACGGTCTCCTAACTGGTCCCCCTGCTACTCCCTCAAAGTCATTCTCCCCATGGCAGCAAGCCTGATTTCCTTAACACATGATTTGGATCACATCACACTGTTATTTAAACCCTTTTATGACACGGGTCATGTCTTATTCATTTTCATCTCCGGATGTTTTGGAATCGAACATGAATGTTCACCTTTACTGAAACATAAAATACGGAGCTGACTCTCACTTGTAATTTCTTTACTCCTAGAGTGTCTGGTATAGAAAAGGAGATCAAAAGCTTCCAGGCCCTCCTCCCACACGTTGGGGCCAGTGGCCATGCCTCCCATCTCCCTTCAGCTGCTACTCACATTTGGTGTGCCTGTCACACAGGGCAGATGCCCGCATGTCACACAGCCGGATTGTCCCTTTGCTGCTGCTGTACACGAAGGTGTTGCAATGATGGGGGTGGAACTCGGCTGCTGTGATCACCTCTGTGAGCTCCTCCATGTTGGCTGGCTTAATGTCCACGATATCTGGCACAGACGAGTCAAGGAGGGAACCAAAAGAAGGAGGGAACGAGCAGAAAGAGGCAGGAACTTGGGGAAAAGGAGAATTAGCAATGGCATCATCTTGTATTAGCATAATATGTCAGAATTTGCTATGCACATGGTAGATCCTCATTATAAACTTGTCCCATGCAGATGAGACTCAGGAAATATTTAATAGCCCAGGGTTACCCAGTAGTCAGAGATAGCATTAGAACTCAGGTCTCCTGACTCCTCATTTGTGTTTTATCCTCTATAAACATGTAAAAGACATCCACTCATGACCCAAGTTAACTGCTTGTACAATCAGGCTAAAATGTACCAAGTTGCAAAGATTTTGCTTCTCATTTTATAATAATGATTAAGGCACTGGTTCTATTATAACCAAATAATTCATTTTATCTGATTCCTTACCTGGATTCTTGGGCTGATAAATGATATCTATAATAGACTGCCATCCTCTTTCATGAAATCCCTAAGTCTTTCTTTAAAATATGTTGAGGATAATGATAATAATAGCTGCTACAAATAATTGAGCACTAGCTATAGGCCATTCACTGTGCAAAGCATATCATGTATTTTATCTCATTTAATCCTTACAAGAACTCTATAATCAGCATTTTCCTTATCCCTGTTTTTTCAGGGGTGGAAACAGTTGCTCCAAGTGCATAAAGTAAGTAACTTGCCTCAAGTCACATGGCTAAGTGACAACACTAGGATTTCATCCCAGGTGCAAAGTCTGTGCTCTTTCATAATTATGCAAAATTTCTCTCATATATGATATATAAGGGTTCTAGTCTCTTTAAGTTGTGATCTGCTTTTGAGCTTGTGAGGGAGTTTTTAAGTATCAGAAAGAAGCGGTCCAGTTGGAATGTTTTAGGGTTCCATGGAAAATATACTTAGTTTTATCATCTGGGTTTTTTTTTCTCAGTATTTCCCTTTCTAATCAAGAATTATACCTCCATTTTTTAAAGACCATATCCTTGTATATTGGAATGAAACATTTAGCCTTTTATTTATGAAGGCGACTCAGTGAAAACAACCCCTTCAGTAGGATGTCTGGCATGAGTGAAGGAGTGGGTTTGTACAGATCTCTTCACACTTCTACCAAGAGGTTGGGGAATCAGGACACAGAGGGGCTGAGGTGCTATCTGAGGGCCCAGCAACATCCTGCAAAGAACAAGCCTTGTGACATGGATGCTGTTACATCCCAACTCACTACAACAGGACTCCCACCTTTACTAGATTTACCCACTCATGAGCCACCTTTGTGATTTTTGCCCTATCTGTGCATCATCAGGTAGTACTTTTTACTTAACATTTTTCTTTCAGATCGACTTTAAATTGATTCACTTTTTTCTTTACTTAGCTTTATCTAAACAGTAACCCAATAGCCATAAAATCATGGATTTAATAAGGTAACTACATTTAAAATAACATAAAAATCAACATATAATAATTGCAAATGCATTTGCCAGGAGTTTGTACACCACATTTTGGACAACAACGTATTTAATCAACAAGCAATAACTTGGGAGAGGGATCCAAGATGGCAGATTAGACACAACTCCAGCGCACAACACCCAGCGAAAGAGACACAGAAACGCAGAGATCTCCTAGCTCCAACCGAGGTACCAGGTGCATTTCAACAGGTCTGGTCCAAGGGTGAGCAAAGCCCACTCAGGGCAGACCGAGGCGGGGAGGGGTGCTGCTTCACCCAGAAAGTGCATCAGATCAGCGAGTTGGAGTTTCCACCTCTGGCGCTCCGGTCCAGATACAGCGCTTCCCCCAAAGCCTCAGCAATACACAGAACAGGGGATCTTTGCCAGTCAAGCGCCAGGAATTACAAGTGCAGAGTTGAGTAAGAGTCTGCAGACTGAGCTATTGCCCCCTCCCCCTGCCCGGAGAGAGAGGGAGCTGTAAGCCGGAGCAGCTGGGTGGCCCCTATCCCATGACCAGAGAGAGAAAAAGCTGAAAGGGGGAGACTGCCAGGTGCGGCTGGGCGGGTCCCTAACCTCCGCCACAAACCCCAGAGGGCTGAAGCTCTAGTAGGTTGCATAGCCAGTGCCACAGTATGAGATGAACCCTGAATGATCCAGCCCAGTGGAGGAAGGGCACAACCCACCACTAGAGGGGTGGGACTGGGCTACATGTTTTAACAAAAACACAGGAAGCCTACATAGCAACTGGACTGGACGGCATTCTTGACAACCCAGCAGCACCTACAGGTCAGCGGAAGAGGCAGGCCTAATCTCCCAGCATAAACAAAAAAGACACAGGAAGCTCCCCTAGTAACCTGAAGGAGTCCCTAGAAACCCAGTAGCGCCCCCACAGGCAGACAAGCGACCTCATCAAGCAGCTCTCTGACACCACAGCCAGGTAATTACACAAAGATGGGAAGATAAACAGCGCAAAAAAGGTGAAACCATCAAAGACCAGAGCACCTCTTCTCCTTCAGGGACCACAACTCCTCAACAACTCAGAATCACAACTTGACCAAGAAGGAGTGCGAGGAATTGACGGAAACAGGATTCAGAAGGTGGATAACAACAAAGTTTTCAGAGCTATAGGAACACGTTCTAACTCAATGCAAAGAAACCAAAAACCTAGAAAAATGGTTACATGAAATGCTAACTAGAATAACCAGCTTAGAGAAGAACATAAACAACTTGATGGAGATGAAGAACACAGCATGAGAACTACATGAAGCAAACACAAGTTTTAATAGCCAAATCGATCAAGCAGAAGAAAGGATATCAGAGATTGAAAACCAACTCAATGAAATAAAAAGAGAAGGCAATACAAGAGAAAAAAGAGTGAAAAGAAATGAACAAAGCCTCCAAGAAATATGGGATTATGTGAAAAAACTTAATTTACGCTTGATCGGTGTACCTGAATATGACGGGGAGAATGAATCCAAGCTGGAAAACACACTCCAGGATATTATCCAGGAGAACTTCCAAAGCCTACCAAGGCAGTCCAAATTTCAAATTCAAGAAATACAGAGAACTCCACAAAGATATTCCTCAAGAAGAGCAACCCCAAGGCACATAATCCTCAGATTCACCAGGGTCGAAATGAAGGAAAAAATGCTAAAGGTAGCCAGAGAGAAAGGTCAGGTCACCCACAGAGGGAAGCCAATCAGACTCACAGCAGATCTCTCAGCAGAAACTCTACAAGCCAGAAGAGAGTGGGGGCCAATATTCAACATCCTTAAAGCAAAGAACTTTCAACCCAGAATCTCATATCCAGCCAAACTAAGCTTCATAAGTGAAGGAGAAATAAAATCCTTTACAGACAAGCAATTATTGAGAGATTTTGTCACGACCAGACCTGCCCTACAAGAGCTCCTGAAAGGAACATTAAGCATGGAAAGGAACAAGTACCAGTCACTGCAAAAGCAAACCAGTTGGCAAAGACCAAAAATGCAATGAAGAAAATGAGTCAACTAATGAGAAAGAAAACCAGCCAGTAACAAAATGGCAGGATCAAATTCACACATAACAATATTAACATTGAATGTAAATGGCCTAAATGCCCCAATCAAAAGACACAGACTGGC